>CAXIWQ010000101.1:0-42874 GCA_964036275.1 Litoditis marina
CATCCTAGCATACCGAATTTAAAATTTTTCGGAACGTGTGATGTTCATAACTTCAAAGCTTGATAAAAGGGTCGTGCAAAATCAAACGGGCCAAAAAATCATGTACTACCAATCTACAACAAGCTATTCAGTCCAAATCACTCACTTACACCTACCATTATTTAACACTAATATTGATTATCGATTATTTACCTAGGGCGTTTTCAACGAAAATTTCACTTTTAAAACGTGTTTTTCTCGAAAAACGCCCCCCTAACTCCTATTTTGAACACAACTTTTCCATAGCAGAATTTCGTGATCTACATTTTAACGTGCGCGAAATTTGCATATCTTGTGAATTTCGCCCGTAAATTGGATAATACGGACCAAAAATCCGTTATTTTTGATTTGAGAGCTTCGTTTTGGTTGGAATCGTCTAATTTTTGGCATACCACATGAGAATCCTATTCGAAATTTACCATGAACTTTTGAACGGAAACAGTGCACAAAATCGTGCATTATTCGTGCAGTCGTTCCGTACCTTGATGCACGATGAAAATCGTACAATTTAAAGCACACCAATGAATTTCTCATACTCGATTTACCCATAACAGGAACATATTCAAGTTTCAACACCATATAACCGAGATATGGCCGTTTTGAAAATTTAAAAAGTTGGAAACCATCCCCTTGGGGTCATATACAATCGTAATGGTAATTCAAGGTTTGTCTTGACGGCCAAATGTCTTGACGGCCAAATGTCTTGACGGCTTGAATTTCCGCTTCGTGTCACAAAAATGCCTTAACTTGCTTCAAAACTCATATATTTCAAAAAACTGGTGTTTCATATCATAATCGAAAGAAATCACGAACAATTACATTTTAAATCTTGTGATATCGCGCACGCGCGCACGCGACGCGACAAAAATTTTGAAAGTAGGTTTTACCGGATAAAAATTGGAGAACGGATGTAATCATACTTGCTGAAGCCGAATACGATTTTAAATTTTTGAACACGCGTGCACGCGACGCGACAGAATTCTTAAAATGGTACAAAAACGTACGAAACTCGACGAACGGGTGTAGCTAACACAACTTTCCAAATGTACATGTTGGGCGTTAAATTTCTATTGCGTTGTTGCTGTTGTACAAATGCACACAACATAACACCCAAAAATTTTTGAGCGCTCCATTTTGCATCCTAGCATACCGAATTTTAAAATTTTTCGGAACGTGTGATGTTCATAACTTCAAAGCTTGATAAAAGGGTCGTGCAAAATCAAACGGGCCAAAAAATCATGTACTACCAATCTACAACAAGCTATTCAGTCCAAATCACTCACTTACACCTACCATTATTTAACACTAATATTGATTATCGATTATTTACCTAGGGCGTTTTCAACGAAAATTTCACTTTTAAAACGTGTTTTTCTCGAAAAACGCCCCCCTAACTCCTATTTTGAACACAACTTTTCCATAGCAGAATTTCGTGATCTACATTTTAACGTGCGCGAAATTTGCATATCTTGTGAATTTCGCCCGTAAATTGGATAATACGGACCAAAAATCCGTTATTTTTGATTTGAGAGCTTCGTTTTGGTTGGAATCGTCTAATTTTTGGCATACCACATGAGAATCCTATTCGAAATTTACCATGAACTTTTGAACGGAAACAGTGCACAAAATCGTGCATTATTCGTGCAGTCGTTCCGTACCTTGATGCACGATGAAAATCGTACAATTTAAAGCACACCAATGAATTTCTCATACTCGATTTACCCCATAACAGGAACATATTCAAGTTTCAACACCATATAACCGAGATATGGCCGTTTTGAAATTTAAAAAGTTGGAAACCATCCCCTTGGGGTCATATACAATCGTAATGGTAATTCAAGGTTTGTCTTGACGGCCAAATGTCTTGACGGCTTGAATTACCGATTCGTGTCACAAAAAATGCCTTAAATTGCTTCAAATGCATATATTTCGAAAAACTGCTTTGTGTTTCATATCATAATTGAAAGAACTCACGACCAATAATGACTTTTTAAATCTCGTAATATCGCGCGCGTGCGCACACGCGACGCGACAAAATTTTGGAAAGTAGGTTTTAACGAACAAAAATTGGTGATCTGATGTAATCATACCTGCTGAAGCCAAATACAATTTCAATTTTTGAAACACGCGTGCACGCGACGCGACATACATTTTCAAATGGTACAAATACGTACGAAACTTGAAGAACGGTTGTAGTTAACACAACTTCCAAATCTACATGTCCAGTGTGGAATTTTTTCGCGTTGTGGCTGTTGAACAGACGGACACAACATATCACCCAGAAACTTTTTCGAGTGCACCATTTGGCATCCTCGCAGCCCGAATTTCGAAAATTTTCCGGAACGTGTGATGTTCAAAACTTTAAAGCTAGATAAAAGGGTCGTGCAAAATTAAACGGGCCAAAAAACATGTACTACTAATCTACAACGAGCTATTCCGTCCAAATCACTCACTTACACCTACCATTATTTAACACTAATATTGATTATCGATTATTTACCTAGGGCGTTTTCAACGAAAATTTCACTTTTAAAACGTGTTTTTCTCGAAAAACGCCCCCCTAACTACTATTTTGAACACAACTTTTCCATAGCAGATTTTTGTGATCTACATTTTAACGTGCGCGAAATTTGCATATTTTGTGAATTTCGCCCGTAAATTGGATAATACGGACCAAAAATCCGTTATTTTTGATTTGAGAGCTTCGTTTTGGTTGGAATCGTCTAATTTTTGGCATACCACATGAGAATCCTATTCGAAATTTACCATGAACTTTTGAACGGAAACAGTGCACAAAATCGTGCATTATTCGTGCAGTCGTTCCGTACCTTGATGCACGATGAAAATCGTACAATTTAAAGCACACCAATGAATTTCTCATACTCGATTTACCCCATAACAGGAACATATTCAAGTTTCAACACCATATAACCGAGATATGGCCGTTTTGAAAATTTAAAAAGTTGGAAACCATCCCCTTGGGGTCATATACAATCGTAATGGTAATTCAAGGTTTGTCTTGACGGCCAAATGTCTTGACGGCCAAATGTCTTGACGGCTTGAATTTCCGCTTCGTGTCACAAAAATGCCTTAACTTGCTTCAAAACTCATATATTTCAAAAAACTGGTGTTTCATATCATAATCGAAAGAAATCACGAACAATTACATTTTAAATCTTGTGATATCGCGCACGCGCGCACGCGACGCGACAAAAATTTTGAAAGTAGGTTTTACCGGATAAAAATTGGAGAACGGATGTAATCATACTTGCTGAAGCCGAATACGATTTTAAATTTTTGAACACGCGTGCACGCGACGCGACAGAATTCTTAAAATGGTACAAAAACGTACGAAACTCGACGAACGGGTGTAGCTAACACAACTTTCCAAATGTACATGTTGGGCGTTAAATTTCTATTGCGTTGTTGCTGTTGTACAAATGCACACAACATAACACCCAAAAAATTTTTGAGCGCTCCATTTTGCATCCTAGCATACCGAATTTTAAAATTTTTCGGAACGTGTGATGTTCATAACTTCAAAGCTTGATAAAAGGGTCGTGCAAAATCAAACGGGCCAAAAAATCATGTACTACCAATCTACAACAAGCTATTCAGTCCAAATCACTCACTTACACCTACCATTATTTAACACTAATATTGATTATCGATTATTTACCTAGGGCGTTTTCAACGAAAATTTCACTTTTAAAACGTGTTTTTCTCGAAAAACGCCCCCCTAACTCCTATTTTGAACACAACTTTTCCATAGCAGAATTTCGTGATCTACATTTTAACGTGCGCGAAATTTGCATATCTTGTGAATTTCGCCCGTAAATTGGATAATACGGACCAAAAATCCGTTATTTTTGATTTGAGAGCTTCGTTTTGGTTGGAATCGTCTAATTTTTGGCATACCACATGAGAATCCTATTCGAAATTTACCATGAACTTTTGAACGGAAACAGTGCACAAAATCGTGCATTATTCGTGCAGTCGTTCCGTACCTTGATGCACGATGAAAATCGTACAATTTAAAGCACACCAATGAATTTCTCATACTCGATTTACCCCATAACAGGAACATATTCAAGTTTCAACACCATATAACCGAGATATGGCCGTTTTGAAAATTTAAAAAGTTGGAAACCATCCCCTTGGGGTCATATACAATCGTAATGGTAATTCAAGGTTTGTCTTGACGGCCAAATGTCTTGACGGCTTGAATTACCGATTCGTGTCACAAAAAATGCCTTAAATTGCTTCAAAATGCATATATTTCGAAAAACTGTTTTGTGTTTCATATCATAATTGAAAGAACTCACGACCAATAATGACTTTTTAAATCTCGTAATATCGCGCGCGTGCGCACACGCGACGCGACAAAATTTTGGAAAGTAGGTTTTAACGAACAAAAATTGGTGATCTGATGTAATCATACCTGCTGAAGCCAAATACAATTTCAATTTTTGAAACACGCGTGCACGCGACGCGACATACATTTTCAAATGGTACAAATACGTACGAAACTTGAAGAACGGTTGTAGTTAACACAACTTCCAAATCTACATGTCCAGTGTGGAATTTTTTCGCGTTGTGGCTGTTGAACAGACGGACACAACATATCACCCAGAAACTTTTTCGAGTGCACCATTTGGCATCCTCGCAGCCCGAATTTCGAAAATTTTCCGGAACGTGTGATGTTCAAAACTTTAAAGCTAGATAAAAGGGTCGTGCAAAATTAAACGGGCCAAAAAACATGTACTACTAATCTACAACGAGCTATTCCGTCCAAATCACTCACTTACACCTACCATTATTTAACACTAATATTGATTATCGATTATTTACCTAGGGCGTTTTCAACGAAAATTTCACTTTTAAAACGTGTTTTTCTCGAAAAACGCCCCCCTAACTACTATTTTGAACACAACTTTTCCATAGCAGATTTTTGTGATCTACATTTTAACGTGCGCGAAATTTGCATATTTTGTGAATTTCGCCCGTAAATTGGATAATACGGACCAAAAATCCGTTATTTTTGATTTGAGAGCTTCGTTTTGGTTGGAATCGTCTAATTTTTGGCATACCACATGAGAATCCTATTCGAAATTTACCATGAACTTTTGAACGGAAACAGTGCACAAAATCGTGCATTATTCGTGCAGTCGTTCCGTACCTTGATGCACGATGAAAATCGTACAATTTAAAGCACACCAATGAATTTCTCATACTCGATTTACCCCATAACAGGAACATATTCAAGTTTCAACACCATATAACCGAGATATGGCCGTTTTGAAAATTTAAAAAGTTGGAAACCATCCCTTGGGGTCATATACAATCGTAATGGTAATTCAAGGTTTGTCTTGACGGCCAAATGTCTTGACGGCCAAATGTCTTGACGGCTTGAATTTCCGCTTCGTGTCACAAAAATGCCTTAACTTGCTTCAAAACTCATATATTTCAAAAAACTGGTGTTTCATATCATAATCGAAAGAAATCACGAACAATTACATTTTAAATCTTGTGATATCGCGCACGCGCGCACGCGACGCGACAAAATTTTGAAAGTAGGTTTTACCGGATAAAAATTGGAGAACGGATGTAATCATACTTGCTGAAGCCGAATACGATTTTAAATTTTTGAACACGCGTGCACGCGACGCGACAGAATTCTTAAAATGGTACAAAAACGTACGAAACTCGACGAACGGGTGTAGCTAACACAACTTTCCAAATGTACATGTTGGGCGTTAAATTTCTATTGCGTTGTTGCTGTTGTACAAATGCACACAACATATCACCCAGAAACTTTTTCGAGTGCACCATTTGGCATCCTCGCAGCCCGAATTTCGAAAATTTTCCGGAACGTGTGATGTTCAAAACTTTAAAGCTAGATAAAAGGGTCGTGCAAAATTAAACGGGCCAAAAAACATGTACTACTAATCTACAACGAGCTATTCCGTCCAAATCACTCACTTACACCTACCATTATTTAACACTAATATTGATTATCGATTATTTACCTAGGGCGTTTTCAACGAAAATTTCACTTTTAAAACGTGTTTTTCTCGAAAAACGCCCCCTAACTACTATTTTGAACACAACTTTTCCATAGCAGATTTTTGTGATCTACATTTTAACGTGCGCGAAATTTGCATATTTTGTGAATTTCGCCCGTAAATTGGATAATACGGACCAAAAATCCGTTATTTTTGATTTGAGAGCTTCGTTTTGGTTGGAATCGTCTAATTTTTGGCATACCACATGAGAATCCTATTCGAAATTTACCATGAACTTTTGAACGGAAACAGTGCACAAAATCGTGCATTATTCGTGCAGTCGTTCCGTACCTTGATGCACGATGAAAATCGTACAATTTAAAGCACACCAATGAATTTCTCATACTCGATTTACCCCATAACAGGAACATATTCAAGTTTCAACACCATATAACCGAGATATGGCCGTTTGAAAATTTAAAAAGTTGGAAACCATCCCTTGGGGTCATATACAATCGTAATGGTAATTCAAGTTTGTCTTGACGGCCAAATGTCTTGACGGCCAAATGTCTTGACGGCTTGAATTTCCGCTTCGTGTCACAAAAATGCCTTAACTTGCTTCAAAACTCATATATTTCAAAAAACTGGTGTTTCATATCATAATCGAAAGAAATCACGAACAATTACATTTTAAATCTTGTGATATCGCGCACGCGCGCACGCGACGCGACAAAAATTTTGAAAGTAGGTTTTACCGGATAAAAATTGGAGAACGGATGTAATCATACTTGCTGAAGCCGAATACGATTTTAAATTTTTGAACACGCGTGCACGCGACGCGACAGAATTCTTAAAATGGTACAAAAACGTACGAAACTCGACGAACGGGTGTAGCTAACACAACTTTCCAAATGTACATGTTGGGCGTTAAATTTCTATTGCGTTGTTGCTGTTGTACAAATGCACACAACATAACACCCAAAAAATTTTTGAGCGCTCCATTTTGCATCCTAGCATACCGAATTTTAAAATTTTTCGGAACGTGTGATGTTCATAACTTCAAAGCTTGATAAAAGGGTCGTGCAAAATCAAACGGGCCAAAAAATCATGTACTACCAATCTACAACAAGCTATTCAGTCCAAATCACTCACTTACACCTACCATTATTTAACACTAATATTGATTATCGATTATTTACCTAGGGCGTTTTCAACGGAAATTTCACTTTTAAAACGTGTTTTTCTCGAAAAACGCCCCTCTAACTCCTATTTTGAACACAACTTTTCCATAGCAGAATTTTGTGATCTACATTTTGATGTGCGCGAAATTTGCATATTTTGTGAATTTCGCCCGTAAATTGGATAATACGGACCAAAAATCCGTTATTTTTGATTTGAGAGCTTCGTTTTGGTTGGAATCGTCTAATTTTTGGCATACCACATGAGAATCCTATTCGAAATTTACCATGAACTTTTGAACGGAAACAGTGCACAAAATCGTGCATTATTCGTGCAGTCGTTCCGTACCTTGATGCACGATGAAAATCGTACAATTTAAAGCACACCAATGAATTTCTCATACTCGATTTACCCCATAACAGGAACATATTCAAGTTTCAACACCATATAACCGAGATATGGCCGTTTTGAAAATTTAAAAAGTTGGAAACCATCCCCAGCCTCCTATATACAATGCAATATGTCTTTTTCGTGTCGGTCGGCCAAGACGCGTCTTGGACAGCCGACGTGTGGGACAGCCGAGCCGAAGTAGAAAAAAAACATGAACTTGCTGCAAAATTGATATTTTTCAAAATACTTTTTTTGATTCGTATCTAAACTAAAAGAGCTATTCAACTATCACAACAAAGTTCCCATACAATAGTGGTATTATTGAGTTTTTGACAAACGTGATATTTGACGCGCTAATCAAAACGTTCTGTTTCTAATCAAAGTGAGCGAGAAAGTTGTTTCAAATTAAAATTATTCGGTGGATTACAACGTAAGAAAGTCTTATCTTTCCAATGAAAAAACTTTTAAATTCTAGAACTCCGTGGTTTTCAGAAACTGGCCCTCTTTTGAAAATTTCTGGTTTTACCATTTTGACACGCCGTGTAACTTGAGTCGTAACTCATGCCAATTGTGACGTTATTAGTGAAAATTTGTTTCTCACCCTTCCCTATAACCTCTTCTTTCTGAAAATGTTAACAAATTTTTGTTATAATGTTTGAGTCGTGCGTAGAAAGTTGTTTTTCACGAAAAAGGCCGCAAATTTTCACTATTAATGCTCGTATTCAGTCAGTTTTCAACATTTTTTCATAAAATAAACAGCATATAACTCAGAACTCAATTTTAAAATAGAAAATAATAATAACTACTCGTAAAAATCAATATGAAAAATGATAGTACCTTATTGTTTAGACCGGACTGCACCAAACAGTTTCAACTCAAATACAACAAATTGATTATTATCTGGTAGAGAAAATTATCATGTATGTCTCTGTGAAATTTCATAAAATTATCTACATGAAGAGTCCATCAAGATCGTGAAACTTAGCGCGTAACCAAATGTAGGTGTGCATAGCTGGCGTTTACTGTGCCATAGGCACAGTAGAACAGCGTAATTAGCAATTATAATAACGACCACATGCGTGCTATGTGAAACATAGCATATTCAGCCATGTTTGACAGCTTGTAACGATAACACATGTTTTACTACCCCAGCGAAATACGTTGGCAGGCCTTACAAAAACGTGAAGCATTTTAGCAGTAAGTTGGCACGTGTTAAATTCAACGGAATACGTTGGCAGGCTTTACAACTACGTGGAATTTTCTGATAGTACAATGTCATTAATTCACATGAAATTACGCCAGGCCTTGCAAGTACGTGAAACTCTCCGACAGGCCGTTCGAACGCAATATCATAAACGAAGTACGATGGCAGGCCGGACAATTCACGTAATTGTTTTGGCAGACATTGGTGACCCGTTATTATCACCACTTACGTTAGCAGGTCTCAGAATCACGTGAACCTATCTGGGAAGCCGTTGACATTTATGTCAACAAATAACATTGTCAGGCCTTGCAAATTCATAAAACTATACCAATATAAGTGAAACTCTAGCAGTAACGCGTTGATATGAAAAAAATACGCTGACAAGACGTTGGAACGATGTGCAATTTTTTGCACGCCGTTGAATCAAATCCAAAGTTAATTTATTCAACGCAATGTAGGCATGTTTGGTACTATTTTGTAGGAAATTTTTATAGTAATATACAAGATTTCCCCTTGGGGTCATATACAATCGTAATTGCAAGCGACGTCGTTGAATTCAACGATGCGTTGCTTTATTTCAGGAAAAATGCCATAACTTGCTTAAAAATTCATATATTCCAAAAAACTTTTTTTTGTTTCGTATCTACATTAAGAGAGCTTTTCGAATATCATAAATATAATTAATTACAACTCATTCTTTGTTGAGTTTTTGATCAGAATGACATTTGACGCGCTAATCAAAGCTCTGTATGATTAGAAACCTTAGTATTAGAACGTATTTAATATGAAAATAATTTGATGAACTACAACGTAAGAAGGTCTCATCTTTCCAATGAAAAAACTTCTAAATTCCTAAACTTCGTAGTTTTTGAGAAACTGGCTCTCTTTTAAAAATTTCCGGTTTTACCATTTTGACACGCCTTGAAAACTGAGTCGTAACTCATGTCAATTGTGACGTTATCAGTTGAAGTTTGTTTCTCTCCCTTGCCTGGAACCTCTTCTTTCTAAAAATTTCCACAAATTCTTGTTATAATGATTGAGTCGTGCGTCACGAGTTGTTTTTCACGAAAAAAGCCGCAAATTTTCAGTAAAAATGCTCGTGTTCAGTCAGTCTTAAACATTTTTCCATAAAATGAAAAGCATGTAACTCAAAACTCACTCATAAAAAAGGAAATAATACTCATTTCTTGTGTAAGTCAATATGAAAAATGTTAGTACCTTATTGTTTAGGCCGGACTGCACCAAACAGTTTTAACTTGAACACAACAAATCAATCATTATCTGGTAGAGAAACTTATCATGTATGTCTCTGTGAAGTTTGATAAAACTATCTACATGAAGAGTCCATCAAGATCGTGAAACTTAGCGCGCAGCCAAATGAAGGTGTGCATAGCTGGCGTTTACTGTGCCATAGGCACTGTGGGGCAGCGTAATTAGCAATTATAATAACGACCACATCCTTGCTATGTAAAACACAAATCATAGTCAGCCATGTTTGGCAGCTTGTAACGATAACGCATGTTTTACTACCTCAACGAATTACGTTGGCAGGCCTTACAAAAAAGGTGAAACATTTTAGCAGTAAGTTGGCACGTATTAAATTCAACGAAGTACGTTGGCAGGCCTTACAATACGTAAAACATTTCAGGAGTAAGTAAGCACGTTTAAGGAAAGACGTGGGCAGGCCTCAAAAAACGTGGAACATTCTAGCAGTAAGTTAGCACGTGTTAACTTCAACAAAACTCGCTGGCAGGCCCCACAATAACGTGAACATTTTCTGCAAGCTAACATACGTTGGCAGGTCTTACAAATACGTGAACTTCTTTGGCAGGCCATTGGCACGCGTTAATATTAACAAAATTCGCTGGCAGGCCTTTCAATAATGTGAACATTTTCTGCAGGCTAACATACGTTGGCAGGTCTTACAATTACGTGGACATATTTTGCAGGCTAACAGACGTTGGCAGGCCTTACAATAACGTGAACACTTTCTGCAGGCTAACATACGTTGGCAGGCCTTACAATAACGTGAACACTTTCTGCAGGCTAACATACGTTGGCAGGCCTTACAATAACGTGAACACTTTCTGCAGGCTAACATACGTTGGCAGGCCTTACAACAACGTGAACATTTTCTGCAGGCTAACATACATTGGCAGTCGTTACACTTACGTAAACATTTTGTGCAGAACACCACACTTTGGCAGGCCTTACAATTACGTGAACATATTTT
This sequence comes from Litoditis marina, assembly GCA_964036275.1. Classification (NCBI taxonomy): domain Eukaryota; kingdom Metazoa; phylum Nematoda; class Chromadorea; order Rhabditida; family Rhabditidae; genus Litoditis; species Litoditis marina. The sequence continues at coordinate 11,051 of CAXIWQ010000101.1, forward strand.
GCAGGCTAACAGACGTTGGTAGGCCTCACAATTACGTGATCATTTTTTGCAGGCTAACATACGTTAGCAGGCCTTACAATTACGTGAACATTTTTAGGATAACATACTTTGGCAGGCCTTACAACTACATGAACATATTTGTAGGTCCTACAATTACGTGGACGTTTTTGTAGAACAGCATACGTAGGCAGGCCTTACAACTACGTAAACATTTTTGCAGGCCAACATACGTTAGCAGACCTTACAATTACGTGAACATTTCAGGGCAACATACGTTAACAGGCTTTACAACTACGTCAACATTTGTTGTAGGACAACCTACGCTAGCAGGTCTTACAATTACGTGAACATATTTGTAGGCCTTACAATTACGTGGACGTTATTGTAGAAAAACATACGTTGGCAGGCCTTACAACTAAGTAAATATTGTTGTAGGGAATAACACATTGTCAGGCTGTGCACGTACAATAAGTTCCGTGTTGAATTCAACGAAATACGTGAGCAGGTTTTTACAAAAAACGTTAAAATTTAAGCAGTAAGTTAGCACGCTTTAAATTCAATGAAATACGTGGGCAGGCTATACAAAAACGAGAAATATTTCAGCAGTAAGTGCACACGCGTTAACTTCAACATCACACGTTCGCAGACCTCGCAACTACGCGAAATTCGTTGACAGCACGCGTTACAGGAAAATTTGGTGACAGGCTTCGTACTCAAATAAAGCTCTTTGGCATGCCGTTGACACAAATCAATTTTTTTACTATAAGGAACACAATATAGGCCTATTCGGTATCATTTTTCATGAAATTTTCGAGTGATCTATATGATTTACAACTGCTAGACGCCGCAGGCGTCTAGTGCGCCACAGAATATACAGTCGTCTTAGGTTTTTGTATCTGGGAGCAACAGACTTGATAGCCGTATGAACTTTTTTCTGTAGCTGCAAGGCAAAGAGTCAATAACCGCGTTAAGTCGTCTTTTGTGGCTGTGCGCCACAGAATATATAGTCGTGTTAGGTCTTTGTAGCTGGGAGCAACAGACTTGATGGCCGTATAAACTTTTCTCTGTAACTGCAAGCCAAAAAGTCGATAACCGCGTTAATTCGTATTTTGTGGCTGTGCGCCACAGAATAGATTGTCGTATTAGGTGTTTGTATCTGGGAGCAACAGATTTGATAGCCGTATGAACTTTTCTCTGTAACTGCAAGCCAAAAAGTCGATAACCGCGTTAATTCGTATTTTGTGGCTGTGCGCCACAGAATAGATTGTCGTATTAGGTGTTTGTATCTGGGAGCAACAGATTTGGTAGCCGTATGAAATATTCTCTGTAACTGCGAGGCAAAGAGTCAATAACCGCGTTAATTCGTCTTTTGTGGCTGTGCGCCACAGAATATATAGTCGTATTAGGTTTTTGTAGCTGGGAGCAACAGACTTGATAGCCGTATGATTTTTTTTTGTAGCTGCAAGTCAAAATGTCAATAACCGCGTTAATTCGTCTTTGTGGCTGTGCGCCACAGAATAGATTGTCGTATTAGGTTTTTGTAGCTGGGAGCAACAGATTTGATAGCCGTATGAAATGTTCTCTATAACTGCGAGGCAAAGAGTCAATAACCGCGTTAATTCGTCTTTTGTGGCTGTGCGCCACAGAATATATAGTCCGTATTAGGTTTTTGTAGCTGGGAGCAACAGACTTGATAGCCGTATGAACTTTTCTCTGTAGCTGCAAGCCAACAAGTCGATAACCGCGATAATTTGTTTTTGTGGCTGCGCGCCACAGAATAGATTGTCGTATTAGGTTTTTGTAGCTGGGAGCAACAGATTTGATAGCCGTATGAAATATTCTCTGTAGCTGCAAAGCAAAGAGTCGATAACCGCGTCAATTCGTATTTTGTGGCTGTGCGCCACAGAATAGATAGTCGTATTAGGTTTTTGTAGCTGGGAGCAACATACTTGATAGCCGTATAACCTTTTTCCTGTAGCTGCACGGCAAAGAGTCAATAACCGCGTTAATTTGTCTTTTGTGGCTGTGCGCCACAGAATATAAAGTCGTATTAGGTTTTCGTAGCTGGGAGCAACAGACTTGATAGCCGTATGAACTTTTTTCTGTAGCTGCAAGGCAAATAGGTAATAACCGCGTTAATTTGTCTTTTGTGGCTGTGCGCCACAGAATAGATTGTCGTATCAGGTTTTTGTAGCTGGGAGCAACAGACTTGATAGCCGTATGAACTTTTCTCTGTAGCTGCAAGCCAACAAGTCGATAACCGCGATATTTCGTGTTTTGTGGCTGTGCGCCACAGAATATAAAGTCGTATTAGGTTTTCGTAGCTGGGAGCAACAGACTTGATGGCCGTATGAACTGTTCTCTGTAGCTGCAAGGCAAAGAGTCGATAACCGCGTTAATTCGTATTTTGTGGCTGTGCGCCACAAAATAGATAGTCGTATAAGGTTTTTTTCAGCTGGGAGCAACATACTTGATAGCCGTATAACCTTTTTCCTGTAGCTGCACGGCAAAGAGTCAATAACCGCGTTAATTTGTATTTTGTGGCTGTGCGCCACAGAATATAAAGTCGTATTAGGTTTTCGTAGCTGGGAGCAACAGACTTGATAGCCGTATGAATTTTTTTCTGTAGCTGCAAGGCAAAGAGGTAATAACCGCGTTAATTTGTCATTTGTGGCTGTGCGCCACAGAATAGATTGTCGTATCAGGTTTTTGTAGCTGGGAGCAACAGACTTGATAGCCGTATGAACTTTTCTCTGTAGCTGCAAGCCAACAAGTCGATAACCGCGATAATTCGTATTTTGTGGCTGTGCGCCACAGAATAGATTGTCGTATTAGGTTTTTGTAGCTGGGAGCAACAGATTTGATAGCCGTATGAACTGTTCTTTGTAGCTGCAAGGCAAAGAGTCGATAACCGCGTTAATTCGTATTTTGTGGCTGTGCGCCACAGAATAGATAGTCGTATCAGGTTTTTGTAGCTGGGAGCAACAGACTTGATAGCCGTGTGAACTTTTTTCTGTAGCTGCAAGGCAAAGAGGTAATAACCGCGTTAATTTGTCTTTTGTGGCTGTGCGCCATAGGATATAAAGTCGTATTAGGTTTTTGTAGCCATGAGCAACAGACTTGATAGCCGTATAAACTTTTTTCTGTAGCTGCAAGGCAAAGAGTCGATAACCGCGTTATATCGTATTTTGTGGTTGTGTGCCACAGAATAGATAGTTGTATTGGGTTTTTCTAGCTGGGAGCAACATACTTGATAGCCATATAAACTTTTTTCTGTAGCTGCACGGCAAAGAGTCAATAACCGCGTTAATTTGTCTTTTGTGGCTGTGCACCACAGAATATAAAGTCGTATTAGGTTTTTGTAGCTGGGAGCAACAGACGTGTTAGCCGTATAAACTTTTTTCTGTAGCTGCAAGGCAAAGAGGTAATAACCGCGTTAATTTGTCTTTTGTGGCTGTGCGCCACAGAATAGATTGTCGTATCAGGTTTTTGTAGCTGGGAGCAACAGACTTGATAGCCGTATGAACTGTTCTCTGTAGCTGCAAGCCAACAAGTCGATAACCGCGATAATTCGTATTTTGTGGCTGTGCGCCACAGAATAGATTGTCGTATTAGGTTTTTGTAGCTGGGAGCAACAGATTTGATAGCCGTATGAACTGTTCTTTGTAGCTGCAAGGCAAAGAGTCGATAACCGCGTTAATTCGTATTTTGTGGCTGTGCGCCACAGAATAGATAGTCGTATTAGGTTTTTGTAGCTGGGAGCAACATATTTGATAGCCGTATAACCTTTTTCCTGTAGCTGCACGGCAAAGAGTCAATAACCGCGTTAATTTGTCTTTTGTGGCTGTGCGCCACAGAATATAAAGTCGTATTAGGTTTTTGTAGCTGGGAGCAACAGACTTGATAGCCGTATGAACTTTTTTCTGTAGCTGCAAGGCAAAGAGGTAATAACCACGTTAATTTGTCTTTTGTGGCTGTGCGCCACAGAATAGATTGTCGTATCAGGTTTTTGTAGCTGGGAGCAACAGACTTGATAGCCGTATGAACTTTTTTCTGTAGCTGCAAGGCAAAGAGGTATTAACCGCGTTAATTTGTCTTTTGTGGCTGTGCGCCATAGGATATAAAGTCGTATTAGGTTTTTGTAGCCATGAGCAACAGACTTGATAGCCGTATAAACTTTTTTTCTGTAGCTGCAAGGCAAAGAGTCGATAACCGCGTTATATCGTATTTTGTGGCTGTGTGCCACAGAATAGATAGTTGCACTGTAAAGATAAAACAGGCGTTCTACTACAGTAGCGACACCGTACTACTGCCGTTTTACTGGTAGTGTTACTGCAGTATCACCAGTCGTAAAACGGTAGTAGTACGGTGTCGCTACTGCAGTAAAACGCCAGTAAAGTTGTAGTTCAACTGCAGTAAAACAGCAGTAAAATTATTTCGAACTATCGAAAATAAAACACTTAAAAATTATTTTTTTCATAAAACAAAATTTAATTATCTTTTCATGGCCCCTCTAGTATCTAGTCCGCACGTACTAAATACTAAGTTCGCTTCAGAGGTGAAAAGTACCTCAAACTTGGGTAATTAAACCGAAAAGAGCCAGAAGCCGGCAGAGCAGTCTCGCAGACATCCGTATCTAGTATAGGTATCACGTGTGGTATTAGATATCTAGTTCATTTCTGAGGTTACTTGAGATACATCACCGATTTACTGGTAGTAATCGTGATTCAACGTTACCACAAGTTTACCACTGAATCGCGGGACGTTTACGGTCATATCACCACAGTTTAACTGTTACTACCGTTTTACTAGTGTCTTAACTGTGGGCTAGAAGTTCCTATGTGTATTGGGTTTTTCTAGCTGGGAGCAACATACTTGATAGCCATATAAACTTTTTTCTGTAGCTGCACGGCAAAGAGTCAATAACCGCGTTAATTTGTCTTTTGTGGCTGTGCGCCACAGAATATAAAGTCGTATTAGGTTTTTGTAGCTGGGAGCAACAGACTTGATAGCCGTATAAACTTTTTTTCTGTAGCTGCAAGGCAAAGAGGTAATAACCGCGTTAATTTGTCTTTTGTGGCTGTGCGCCACAGAATATAAAGTCGTATTAGGTTTTTGTAGCTGGGAGCAACAGATTTGATAGCCGTATGAAATGTTCTCTGTAACTGCAAGGCAAAGAGTCAATAACCGCGTTAATTTGTATTTTGTGGCTGTGCGCCACAGAATATAAAGTCGTATTATGTTTTTGTAGTTGGAAGCAACAGACTTGATAGCCGTATGATTTTTTTTTTGTAGCTGCAAGTCAAAATGTCAATAACCGCGTTAATTCGTCTTTGTGGCTGTGCGCCACAGAATAGATAGTCGTATTAGGTTTTTGTAGCTGGGAGCAACATATTTGATAGCCGTATAACCTTTTTCCTGTAGCTGCACGGCAAAGAGTCAATAACCGCGTTAATTTGTCTTTTGTGGCTGTGCGCCACAGAATATAAAGTCGTATTAGGTTTTTGTAGCTGGAAGCAACAGACTTGATAGCCGTATGAACTTTTTTTCTGTAGCTGCAAGGCAAAGAGGTAATAACCACGTTAATTTGTCTTTTGTGGCTGTGCGCCACAGAATAGATTGTCGTATCAGGTTTTTGTAGCTGGGAGCAACAGACTTGATAGCCGTATGAACTTTTTTCTGTAGCTGCAAGGCAAAGAGGTAATAACCGCGTTAATTTGTCTTTTGTGGCTGTGCGCCATAGGATATAAAGTCGTATTAGGTTTTTGTAGCCATGAGCAACAGACTTGATAGCCGTATAAACTTTTTTCTGTAGCTGCAAGGCAAAGAGTCGATAACCGCGTTATATCGTATTTTGTGGCTGTGTGCCACAGAATAGATAGTTGCACTGTAAAGATAAAACAGGCGTTCTACTACAGTAGCGACACCGTACTACTGCCGTTTTACTGGTAGTGTTACTGCAGTATCACCAGTCGTAAAACGGTAGTAGTACGGTGTCGCTACTGCAGTAAAACGCCAGTAAAGTTGTAGTTCAACTGCAGTAAAACAGCAGTAAAATTATTTCGAACTATCGAAAATAAAACACTTAAAAATTATTTTTTTCATAAAACAAAATTTAATTATCTTTTCATGGCCCCTCTAGTATCTAGTCCGCACGTACTAAATACTAAGTTCGCTTCAGAGGTGAAAAGTACCTCAAACTTGGGTAATTAAACCGAAAAGAGCCAGAAGCCGGCAGAGCAGTCTCGCAGACATCCGTATCTAGTATAGGTATCACGTGTGGTATTAGATATCTAGTTCATTTCTGAGGTTACTTGAGATACATCACCGATTTACTGGTAGTAATCGTGATTCAACGTTACCACAAGTTTACCACTGAATCGCGGGACGTTTACGGTCATATCACCACAGTTTAACTGTTACTACCGTTTTACTAGTGTCTTAACTGTGGGCTAGAAGTTCCTATGTGTATTGGGTTTTTCTAGCTGGGAGCAACATACTTGATAGCCATATAAACTTTTTTCTGTAGCTGCACGGCAAAGAGTCAATAACCGCGTTAATTTGTCTTTTGTGGCTGTGCGCCACAGAATATAAAGTCGTATTACGTTTTTGTAGCTGGGAGCAACAGACTTGATAGCCGTATAAACTTTTTTTCTGTAGCTGCAAGGCAAAGAGGTAGTAACCGCGTTAATTTGTCTTTTGTGGCTGTGCGCCACAGAATATAAAGTCGTATTAGGTTTTTGTAGCTGGGAGCAACAGATTTGATAGCCGTATGAAATGTTCTCTGTAACTGCAAGGCAAAGAGTCAATAACCGCGTTAATTTGTATTTTGTGGCTGTGCGCCACAGAATATAAAGTCGTATTATGTTTTTGTAGTTGGAAGCAACAGACTTGATAGCCGTATGATTTTTTTTTGTAGCTGCAAGTCAAAATGTCAATAACCGCGTTAATTCGTCTTTGTGGCTGTGCGCCACAGAATAGATTGTCGTATTAGGTTTTTGTAGCTGGGAGCAACAGATTTGATAGCCGTATGAAATGTTCTCTGTAACTGCGAGGCAAAGAGTCAATAACCGCGTTAATTCGTCTTTTGTGGCTGTGCGCCACAGAATATATAGTCGTATTAGGTTTTTGTAGCTGGGAGCAACAGACTTGATAGCCGTATGAACTTTTCTCTGTAGCTGCAAGCCAACAAGTCGATAACCGCGATAATTTGTATTTTGTGGCTGTGCGCCACAGAATAGATTGTCGTATTAGGTTTTTGTAGCTGGGAGCAACAGATTTGATAGCCGTATGAACTGTTCTCTGTAGCTGCAAGGCAAAGAGTCGATAACCGCGTCAATTCGTATTTTGTGGCTGTGCGCCACAGAATAGATAGTCGTATTAGGTTTTTGTAGCTGGGAGCAACATACTTGGTAGCCGTATAACCTTTTTCCTGTAGCTGCACGGCAAAGAGTCAATAACCGCGTTAATTTGTCTTTGTGGCTGTGCGCCACAGAATAGATTGTCGTATTAGGTTTTTGTAGCTGGGAGCAACAGATTTGATAGCCGTATGAAATATTCTCTGTAACTGCGAGGCAAAGAGTCAATAACCGCGTTAATTCGTCTTTTGTGGCTGTGCGCCACAGAATATATAGTCGTATTAGGTTTTTGTAGCTGGGAGCAACAGACTTGATAGCCGTATGAACTGTTCTCTGTAGCTGCAAGGCAAAGAGTCGATAACCGCGTTAATTCGTATTTTGTGGCTGTGCGCCACAGAATAGATAGTCGTATTAGGTTTTTTTAGCTGGGAGCAACATACTTGATAGCCGTATAACCTTTTTCCTGTAGCTGCACGGCAAAGAGTCAATAACCGCGTTAATTTGTCTTTTGTGGCTGTGCGCCACAGAATATAGAGTCGTATTAGGTTTTCGTAGCTGGGAGCAACAGACTTGATAGCCGTATGAATTTGTTTCTGTAGCTGCAAGGCAAAGAGGTAATAACCGCGTTAATTTGTCTTTTGTGGCTGTGCGCCACAGAATAGATTGTCGTATCAGGGTTTTTTGTAGCTGGGCAACAGACTTTATAGCCGTATGAACTTTTCTCTGTAGCTGCAAGCCAACAAGTCGATAACCGCGATAATTCGTATTTTGTGGCTGTGCGCCACAGAATAAATTGTCGTATTAGGTTTTTGTAGCTGGGAGCAACAGATTTGATAGCCGTATGAACTGTTCTCTGTAGCTGCAAGGCAAAGAGTCGATAACCGCGTTAATTCGTATTTTGTGGCTGTGCGCCACAGAATAGATAGTCGTATTAGGTTTTTGTAGCTGGGAGCAACATATTTGATAGCCGTACAACCTTTTTCCTGTAGCTGCACGGCAAAGAGTCAATAACCGCGTTAATTTGTCTTTTGTGGCTGTGCGCCACAGAATAAATTGTCGTATTAGGTTTTTGTAGCTGGGAGCAACAGACTTGATAGCCGTATGAACTTTTCTCTGTAGCTGCAAGCCAACAAGTCGATAACCGCGATAATTCGTATTTTGTGGCTGTGCGCCACAGAATAAATTGTCGTATTAGGTTTTTGTAGCTGGGAGGAACAGACTTGATAGCCGTATGAACTTTTTTCTGTAACTGCGAGGCAAAGAGTCAATAACCGCGTTAATTCGTCTTTTGTGGCTGTGCGCCACAGAATATATAGTCGTATTAGGTTTTTGTAGCTGGGAGCAACAGACTTGATAGCCGTATGAACTTTTCTCTGTAGCTGCAAGCCAACAAGTCGATAACCGCAATAATTTGTATTTTGTGGCTGTGCGCCACAGAATAGATTGTCGTATTTGGTTTTTGTAGCTGGGAGCAACAGATTTGATAGCCGTATGAACTGTTCTCTGTAGCTGCAAGGCAAAGAGTCGATAACCGCGTCAATTCGTATTTTGTGGCTGTGCGCCACAGAATAGATAGTCGTATTAGGTTTTTGTAGCTGGGAGCAACATACTTGGTAGCCGTATAACCTTTTTCCTGTAGCTGCACGGCAAAGAGTCAATAACCGCGTTAATTTGTCTTTTGTGGCTGTGCGCCACAGAATATAAAGTCGTATTAGGTTTTTGTAGCTGGGAGCAACAGACTTGATGGCCGTATGAACTTTTTTCTGTAGCTGCAAGGCAAAGAAGTAATAACCGCGTTAATTTGTCTTTTGTGGCTGTGCGCCACAGAATATATTGTCGTATCAGGTTTTTGTAGCTGGGAGCAACAGACTTGATAGCCGTATGAACTGTTCTCTGTAGCTGCAAGGCAAAGAGTCGATAACCGCGTTAATTCGTATTTTGTGGCTGTGCGCCACAGAATAGATAGTCGTATTAGGTTTTTGTAGCTGGGAGCAACATATTTGATAGCCGTACAACCTTTTTCCTGTAGCTGCACGGCAAAGAGTCAATAACCGCGTTAATTTGTCTTTTGTGGCTGTGCGCCACAGAATATAAAGTCGTCTTAGGTTTTTGTAGCTGGGAGCAACAGACTTGATAGCCGTATGAACTTTTTTCTGTAACTGCGAGGCAAAGAGTCAATAACCGCGTTAATTCGTCTTTTGTGGCTGTGCGCCACAGAATATATAGTCGTATTAGGTTTTTGTAGCTGGGAGCAACAGACTTGATAGCCGTATGAACTTTTCTCTGTAGCTGCAAGCCAACAAGTCGATAACCGCAATAATTTGTATTTTGTGGCTGTGCGCCACAGAATAGATTGTCGTATTTGGTTTTTGTAGCTGGGAGCAACAGATTTGATAGCCGTATGAACTGTTCTCTGTAGCTGCAAGGCAAAGAGTCGATAACCGCGTCAATTCGTATTTTGTGGCTGTGCGCCACAGAATAGATAGTCGTATTAGGTTTTTGTAGCTGGGAGCAACATACTTGGTAGCCGTATAACCTTTTTCCTGTAGCTGCACGGCAAAGAGTCAATAACCGCGTTAATTTGTCTTTTGTGGCTGTGCGCCACAGAATATAAAGTCGTATTAGGTTTTTGTAGCTGGGAGCAACAGACTTGATGGCCGTATGAACTTTTTTCTGTAGCTGCAAGGCAAAGAAGTAATAACCGCGTTAATTTGTCTTTTGTGGCTGTGCGCCACAGAATATATTGTCGTATCAGGTTTTTGTAGCTGGGAGCAACAGACTTGATAGCCGTATGAACTTTTCTCTGTAGCTGCAAGCCAACAAGTCGATAACCGCGATAATTCGTATTTTGTGGCTGTGCGCCACAGAATAAATTGTCGTATTAGGTTTTTGTAGCTGGGAGGAACAGACTTGATAGCCGTATGAACTTTTTTCTGTAACTGCGAGGCAAAGAGTCAATAACCGCGTTAATTCGTCTTTTGTGGCTGTGCGCCACAGAATATATAGTCGTATTAGGTTTTTGTAGCTGGGAGCAACAGACTTGATAGCCGTATGAACTTTTCTCTGTAGCTGCAAGCCAACAAGTCGATAACCGCAATAATTTGTATTTTGTGGCTGTGCGCCACAGAATAGATTGTCGTATTTGGTTTTTGTAGCTGGGAGCAACAGATTTGATAGCCGTATGAACTGTTCTCTGTAGCTGCAAGGCAAAGAGTCGATAACCGCGTCAATTCGTATTTTGTGGCTGTGCGCCACAGAATAGATAGTCGTATTAGGTTTTTGTAGCTGGGAGCAACATACTTGGTAGCCGTATAACCTTTTTCCTGTAGCTGCACGGCAAAGAGTCAATAACCGCGTTAATTTGTCTTTTGTGGCTGTGCGCCACAGAATATAAAGTCGTATTAGGTTTTTGTAGCTGGGAGCAACAGACTTGATGGCCGTATGAACTTTTTTCTGTAGCTGCAAGGCAAAGAAGTAATAACCGCGTTAATTTGTCTTTTGTGGCTGTGCGCCACAGAATATATTGTCGTATCAGGTTTTTGTAGCTGGGAGCAACAGACTTGATAGCCGTATGAACTGTTCTCTGTAGCTGCAAGGCAAAGAGTCGATAACCGCGTTAATTCGTATTTTGTGGCTGTGCGCCACAGAATAGATAGTCGTATTAGGTTTTTGTAGCTGGGAGCAACATATTTGATAGCCGTACAACCTTTTTCCTGTAGCTGCACGGCAAAGAGTCAATAACCGCGTTAATTTGTCTTTTGTGGCTGTGCGCCACAGAATATAAAGTCGTCTTAGGTTTTTGTAGCTGGGAGCAACAGACTTGATAGCCGTATGAACTTTTTTCTGTAACTGCGAGGCAAAGAGTCAATAACCGCGTTAATTCGTCTTTTGTGGCTGTGCGCCACAGAATATATAGTCGTATTAGGTTTTTGTAGCTGGGAGCAACAGACTTGATAGCCGTATGAACTTTTCTCTGTAGCTGCAAGCCAACAAGTCGATAACCGCAATAATTTGTATTTTGTGGCTGTGCGCCACAGAATAGATTGTCGTATTTGGTTTTTGTAGCTGGGAGCAACAGATTTGATAGCCGTATGAACTGTTCTCTGTAGCTGCAAGGCAAAGAGTCGATAACCGCGTCAATTCGTATTTTGTGGCTGTGCGCCACAGAATAGATAGTCGTATTAGGTTTTTGTAGCTGGGAGCAACATACTTGGTAGCCGTATAACCTTTTTCCTGTAGCTGCACGGCAAAGAGTCAATAACCGCGTTAATTTGTCTTTTGTGGCTGTGCGCCACAGAATATAAAGTCGTATTAGGTTTTTGTAGCTGGGAGCAACAGACTTGATGGCCGTATGAACTTTTTTCTGTAGCTGCAAGGCAAAGAAGTAATAACCGCGTTAATTTGTCTTTTGTGGCTGTGCGCCACAGAATATATTGTCGTATCAGGTTTTTGTAGCTGGGAGCAACAGACTTGATAGCCGTATGAACTTTTCTCTGTAGCTGCAAGCCAACAAGTCGATAACCGCGATATTTCGTGTTTTGTGGCTGTGCGCCACAGAATAGATTGTCGTATTAGGTTTTTGTAGCTGGGAGCGACAGATTTGATAGCCGTATGAACTGTTCTCTGTAGCTGCAAGGCAAAGAGTCGATAACCGCGTTAATTCGTATTTTGTGGCTGTGCGCCACAGAATATAAAGTCGTATTAGGTTTTTGTAGCTGGGAGCAACAGACTTGATAGCCGTATGAACTTTTTTCTGTAGCTGCAAGGCAAAGAGGTAATAACCGCGTTAATTTGTCTTTTGTGGCTGTGCGCCACAGAATAGATTGTCGTATCAGGTTTTTGTAGCTGGGAGCAACAGACTTGATAGCCGTATGAACTTTTTTCTGTAGCTGCAAGGCAAAGAGGTAATAACCGCGTTAATTTGTCTTTTGTGGCTGTGCGCCACAGGATATAAAGTCGTATTAGGTTTTTGTAGCCATGAGCAACAGACTTGATAGCCGTATAAACTTTTTTCTGTAGCTGCAAGGCAAAGAGTCGATAACCGCGTTATATCGTATTTTGTGGCTGTGTGCCACAGAATAGATAGTTGTATTGGGTTTTTCTAGCTGGGAGCAACATACTTGATAGCCATATAAACTTTTTTTCTGTAGCTGCACGGCAAAGAGTCAATAACCGCGTTAATTTGTCTTTTGTGGCTGTGCGCCACAGAATATAAAGTCGTATTAGGTTTTTGTAGCTGGGAGCAACAGACTTGATAGCCGTATAAACTTTTTTTCTGTAGCTGCAAGGCAAAGAGGTAATAACCGCGTTAATTTGTCTTTTGTGGCTGTGCGCCACAGAATATAAAGTCGTATTAGGTTTTTGTAGCTGGGAGCAACAGATTTGATAGCCGTATGAAATGTTCTCTGTAACTGCGAGGCAAAGAGTCAATAACCGCGTTAATTTGTATTTTGTGGCTGTGCGCCACAGAATATAAAGTCGTATTATGTTTTTGTAGTTGGAAGCAACAGACTTGATAGCCGTATGATTTTTTTTTTTGTAGCTGCAAGTCAAAATGTCAATAACCGCGTTAATTCGTCTTTGTGGCTGTGCGCCACAGAATAGATTGTCGTATTAGGTTTTTGTAGCTGGGAGCAACAGATTTGATAGCCGTATGAAATGTTCTCTGTAACTGCGAGGCAAAGAGTCAATAACCGCGTTAATTCGTCTTTTGTGGCTGTGCGCCACAGAATATATAGTCGTATTAGGTTTTTGTAGCTGGGAGCAACAGACTTGATAGCCGTATGAACTTTTCTCTGTAGCTGCAAGCCAACAAGTCGATAACCGCGATAATTTGTATTTTGTGGCTGTGCGCCACAGAATAGATTGTCGTATTAGGTTTTTGTAGCTGGGAGCAACAGATTTGATAGCCGTATGAACTGTTCTCTGTAGCTGCAAGGCAAAGAGTCGATAACCGCGTCAATTCGTATTTTGTGGCTGTGCGCCACAGAATAGATAGTCGTATTAGGTTTTTGTAGCTGGGAGCAACATACTTGGTAGCCGTATAACCTTCCTCCTGTAGCTGCACGGCAAAGAGTCAATAACCGCGTTAATTTGTCTTTTGTGGCTGTGCGCCACAGAATATAAAGTCGTATTAGGTTTTTGTAGCTGGGAGCAACAGACTTGATAGCCGTATGAACTTTTTTCTGTAGCTGCAAGGCAAAGAGGTAATAACCGCGTTAATTTGTCTTTTGTGGCTGTGCGCCACAGAATAGATTGTCGTATCAGGTTTTTGTAGCTGGGAGCAACAGACTTGATAGCCGTATGAACTTTTTTCTGTAGCTGCAAGGCACAGAGGTAATAACCGCGTTAATTTGTCTTTTGTGGCTGTGCGCCACAGGATATAAAGTCGTATTAGGTTTTTGTAGCCATGAGCAACAGACTTGATAGCCGTATAAACTTTTTTCTGTAGCTGCAAGGCAAAGAGTCGATAACCGCGTTATATCGTATTTTGTGGCTGTGTGCCACAGAATAGATAGTTGTATTGGGTTTTTCTAGCTGGGAGCAACATACTTGATAGCCATATAAACTTTTTTCTGTAGCTGCACGGCAAAGAGTCAATAACCGCGTTAATTTGTCTTTTGTGGCTGTGCGCCACAGAATATAAAGTCGTATTAGGTTTTTGTAGCTGGGAGCAACAGACTTGATAGCCGTATAAACTTTTTTTCTGTAGCTGCAAGGCAAAGAGGTAATAACCGCGTTAATTTGTCTTTTGTGGCTGTGCGCCACAGAATATAAAGTCGTATTAGGTTTTTGTAGCTGGGAGCAACAGATTTGATAGCCGTATGAAATGTTCTCTATAACTGCATGGCAAAGAGTCAATAACCGCGTTAATTTGTATTTTGTGGCTGTGCGCCACAGAATAGATTGTCGTATTAGGTTTTTGTAGCTGGGAGCAACAGATTTGATAGCCGTATGAACTGTTCTTTGTAGCTGCAAGGCAAAGAGTCGATAACCGCGTTAATTCGTATTTTGTGGCTGTGCGCCACACAATAGATAGTCGTATTAGGTTTTTGTAGCTGGGAGCAACATATTTGATAGCCGTATAACCTTTTTCCTGTAGCTGCACGGCAAAGAGTCAATAACCGCGTTAATTTGTCTTTTGTGGCTGTGCGCCACAGAATATAAAGTCGTATTAGGTTTTTGTAGCTGGGAGCAACAGACTTGATAGCCGTATGAACTTTTTTCTGTAGCTGCAAGGCAAAGAGGTAATAACCACGTTAATTTGTCTTTTGTGGCTGTGCGCCACAGAATAGATTGTCGTATCAGGTTTTGGTAGCTGGGAGCAACAGACTTGATAGCCGTATGAACTTTTTTCTGTATCTGCAAGGCAAAGAGGTAATAACCGCGTTAATTTGTCTTTTGTGGCTGTGCGCCATAGGATATAAAGTCGTATTAGGTTTTTGTAGCCATGAGCAACAGACTTGATAGCCGTATAAACTTTTTTTCTGTAGCTGCAAGGCAAAGAGTCGATAACCGCGTTATATCGTATTTTGTGGCTGTGTGCCACAGAATAGATAGTTGCACTGTAAAGATAAAACAGGCGTTCTACTACAGTAGCGACACCGTACTACTGCCGTTTTACTGGTAGTGTTACTGCAGTATCACCAGTCGTAAAACGGTAGTAGTACGGTGTCGCTACTGCAGTAAAACGCCAGTAAAGTTGTAGTTCAACTGCAGTAAAACAGCAGTAAAATTATTTCGAACTATCGAAAATAAAACACTTAAAAATTATTTTTTTCATAAAACAAAATTTAATTATCTTTTCATGGCCCCTCTAGTATCTAGTCCGCACGTACTAAATACTAAGTTCGCTTCAGAGGTGAAAAGTACCTCAAACTTGGGTAATTAAACCGAAAAGAGCCAGAAGCCGGCAGAGCAGTCTCGCAGACATCCGTATCTAGTATAGGTATCACGTGTGGTATTAGATATCTAGTTCATTTCTGAGGTTACTTGAGATACATCACCGATTTACTGGTAGTAATCGTGATTCAACGTTACCACAAGTTTACCACTGAATCGCGGGACGTTTACGGTCATATCACCACAGTTTAACTGTTACTACCGTTTTACTAGTGTCTTAACTGTGGGCTAGAAGTTCCTATGTGTATTGGGTTTTTCTAGCTGGGAGCAACATACTTGATAGCCATATAAACTTTTTTCTGTAGCTGCACGGCAAAGAGTCAATAACCGCGTTAATTTGTCTTTTGTGGCTGTGCGCCACAGAATATAAAGTCGTATTAGGTTTTTGTAGCTGGGAGCAACAGACTTGATAGCCGTATAAACTTTTTTTCTGTAGCTGCAAGGCAAAGAGGTAATAACCGCGTTAATTTGTCTTTTGTGGCTGTGCGCCACAGAATATAAAGTCGTATTAGGTTTTTGTAGCTGGGAGCAACAGATTTGATAGCCGTATGAAATGTTCTCTGTAACTGCAAGGCAAAGAGTCAATAACCGCGTTAATTTGTATTTTGTGGCTGTGCGCCACAGAATATAAAGTCGTATTATGTTTTTGTAGTTGGAAGCAACAGACTTGATAGCCGTATGATTTTTTTTTGTAGCTGCAAGTCAAAATGTCAATAACCGCGTTAATTCGTCTTTGTGGCTGTGCGCCACAGAATAGATAGTCGTATTAGGTTTTTGTAGCTGGGAGCAACATATTTGATAGCCGTATAACCTTTTTCCTGTAGCTGCACGGCAAAGAGTCAATAACCGCGTTAATTTGTCTTTTGTGGCTGTGCGCCACAGAATATAAAGTCGTATTAGGTTTTTGTAGCTGGAAGCAACAGACTTGATAGCCGTATGAACTTTTTTCTGTAGCTGCAAGGCAAAGAGGTAATAACCACGTTAATTTGTCTTTTGTGGCTGTGCGCCACAGAATAGATTGTCGTATCAGGTTTTTGTAGCTGGGAGCAACAGACTTGATAGCCGTATGAACTTTTTTCTGTAGCTGCAAGGCAAAGAGGTAATAACCGCGTTAATTTGTCTTTTGTGGCTGTGCGCCATAGGATATAAAGTCGTATTAGGTTTTTGTAGCCATGAGCAACAGACTTGATAGCCGTATAAACTTTTTTCTGTAGCTGCAAGGCAAAGAGTCGATAACCGCGTTATATCGTATTTTGTGGCTGTGTGCCACAGAATAGATAGTTGCACTGTAAAGATAAAACAGGCGTTCTACTACAGTAGCGACACCGTACTACTGCCGTTTTACTGGTAGTGTTACTGCAGTATCACCAGTCGTAAAACGGTAGTAGTACGGTGTCGCTACTGCAGTAAAACGCCAGTAAAGTTGTAGTTCAACTGCAGTAAAACAGCAGTAAAATTATTTCGAACTATCGAAAATAAAACACTTAAAAATTATTTTTTTCATAAAACAAAATTTAATTATCTTTTCATGGCCCCTCTAGTATCTAGTCCGCACGTACTAAATACTAAGTTCGCTTCAGAGGTGAAAAGTACCTCAAACTTGGGTAATTAAACCGAAAAGAGCCAGAAGCCGGCAGAGCAGTCTCGCAGACATCCGTATCTAGTATAGGTATCACGTGTGGTATTAGATATCTAGTTCATTTCTGAGGTTACTTGAGATACATCACCGATTTACTGGTAGTAATCGTGATTCAACGTTACCACAAGTTTACCACTGAATCGCGGGACGTTTACGGTCATATCACCACAGTTTAACTGTTACTACCGTTTTACTAGTGTCTTAACTGTGGGCTAGAAGTTCCTATGTGTATTGGGTTTTTCTAGCTGGGAGCAACATACTTGATAGCCATATAAACTTTTTTCTGTAGCTGCACGGCAAAGAGTCAATAACCGCGTTAATTTGTCTTTTGTGGCTGTGCGCCACAGAATATAAAGTCGTATTAGGTTTTTGTAGCTGGGAGCAACAGACTTGATAGCCGTATAAACTTTTTTTCTGTAGCTGCAAGGCAAAGAGGTAATAACCGCGTTAATTTGTCTTTTGTGGCTGTGCGCCACAGAATATAAAGTCGTATTAGGTTTTTGTAGCTGGGAGCAACAGATTTGATAGCCGTATGAAATGTTCTCTGTAACTGCAAGGCAAAGAGTCAATAACCGCGTTAATTTGTATTTTGTGGCTGTGCGCCACAGAATATAAAGTCGTATTATGTTTTTGTAGTTGGAAGCAACAGACTTGATAGCCGTATGATTTTTTTTTGTAGCTGCAAGTCAAAATGTCAATAACCGCGTTAATTCGTCTTTGTGGCTGTGCGCCACAGAATAGATTGTCGTATTAGGTTTTTGTAGCTGGGAGCAACAGATTTGATAGCCGTATGAAATGTTCTCTGTAACTGCGAGGCAAAGAGTCAATAACCGCGTTAATTCGTCTTTTGTGGCTGTGCGCCACAGAATATATAGTCGTATTAGGTTTTTGTAGCTGGGAGCAACAGACTTGATAGCCGTATGAACTTTTCTCTGTAGCTGCAAGCCAACAAGTCGATAACCGCGATAATTTGTATTTTGTGGCTGTGCGCCACAGAATAGATTGTCGTATTAGGTTTTTGTAGCTGGGAGCAACAGATTTGATAGCCGTATGAACTGTTCTCTGTAGCTGCAAGGCAAAGAGTCGATAACCGCGTCAATTCGTATTTTGTGGCTGTGCGCCACAGAATAGATAGTCGTATTAGGTTTTTGTAGCTGGGAGCAACATACTTGGTAGCCGTATAACCTTTTTCCTGTAGCTGCACGGCAAAGAGTCAATAACCGCGTTAATTTGTCTTTTGTGGCTGTGCGCCACAGAATAGATTGTCGTATTAGGTTTTTGTAGCTGGGAGCAACAGATTTGATAGCCGTATGAAATATTCTCTGTAACTGCGAGGCAAAGAGTCAATAACCGCGTTAATTCGTCTTTTGCGGCTGTGCGCCACAGAATATATAGTCGTATTAGGTTTTTGTAGCTGGGAGCAACAGACTTGATAGCCGTATGAACTGTTCTCTGTAGCTGCAAGGCAAAGAGTCGATAACCGCGTTAATTCGTATTTTGTGGCTGTGCGCCACAGAATAGATAGTCGTATTAGGTTTTTTTAGCTGGGAGCAACATACTTGATAGCCGTATAACCTTTTTCCTGTAGCTGCACGGCAAAGAGTCAATAACCGCGTTAATTTGTCTTTTGTGGCTGTGCGCCACAGAATATAGAGTCGTATTAGGTTTTCGTAGCTGGGAGCAACAGACTTGATAGCCGTATGAATTTTTTTCTGTAGCTGCAAGGCAAAGAGGTAATAACCGCGTTAATTTGTCTTTTGTGGCTGTGCGCCACAGAATAGATTGTCGTATCAGGTTTTTGTAGCTGGGAGCAACAGACTTTATAGCCGTATGAACTTTTCTCTGTAGCTGCAAGCCAACAAGTCGATAACCGCGATAATTCGTATTTTGTGGCTGTGCGCCACAGAATAAATTGTCGTATTAGGTTTTTGTAGCTGGGAGCAACAGATTTGATAGCCGTATGAACTGTTCTCTGTAGCTGCAAGGCAAAGAGTCGATAACCGCGTTAATTCGTATTTTGTGGCTGTGCGCCACAGAATAGATAGTCGTATTAGGTTTTTGTAGCTGGGAGCAACATATTTGATAGCCGTACAACCTTTTTCCTGTAGCTGCACGGCAAAGAGTCAATAACCGCGTTAATTTGTCTTTTGTGGCTGTGCGCCACAGAATATAAAGTCGTCTTAGGTTTTTGTAGCTGGGAGCAACAGACTTGATAGCCGTAT
Organism: Litoditis marina; assembly: GCA_964036275.1. Taxonomy (NCBI): domain Eukaryota; kingdom Metazoa; phylum Nematoda; class Chromadorea; order Rhabditida; family Rhabditidae; genus Litoditis; species Litoditis marina. The sequence goes on from CAXIWQ010000101.1 coordinate 30,172, forward strand.
GAACTTTTTTCTGTAACTGCGAGGCAAAGAGTCAATAACCGCGTTAATTCGTCTTTTGTGGCTGTGCGCCACAGAATATATAGTCGTATTAGGTTTTTGTAGCTGGGAGCAACAGACTTGATAGCCGTATGAACTTTTCTCTGTAGCTGCAAGCCAACAAGTCGATAACCGCAATAATTTGTATTTTGTGGCTGTGCGCCACAGAATAGATTGTCGTATTTGGTTTTTGTAGCTGGGAGCAACAGATTTGATAGCCGTATGAACTGTTCTCTGTAGCTGCAAGGCAAAGAGTCGATAACCGCGTCAATTCGTATTTTGTGGCTGTGCGCCACAGAATAGATAGTCGTATTAGGTTTTTGTAGCTGGGAGCAACATACTTGGTAGCCGTATAACCTTTTTCCTGTAGCTGCACGGCAAAGAGTCAATAACCGCGTTAATTTGTCTTTTGTGGCTGTGCGCCACAGAATATAAAGTCGTATTAGGTTTTTGTAGCTGGGAGCAACAGACTTGATGGCCGTATGAACTTTTTTCTGTAGCTGCAAGGCGAAGAAGTAATAACCGCGTTAATTTGTCTTTTGTGGCTGTGCGCCACAGAATATATTGTCGTATCAGGTTTTTGTAGCTGGGAGCAACAGACTTGATAGCCGTATGAACTTTTCTCTGTAGCTGCAAGCCAACAAGTCGATAACCGCGATATTTCGTGTTTTGTGGCTGTGCGCCACAGAATAGATTGTCGTATTAGGTTTTTGTAGCTGGGAGCGACAGATTTGATAGCCGTATGAACTGTTCTCTGTAGCTGCAAGGCAAAGAGTCGATAACCGCGTTAATTCGTATTTTGTGGCTGTGCGCCACAGAATAGATAGTCGTATCAGGTTTTTGTAGCTGGGAGCAACATACTTGATAGCCGTATAACCTTTTTCCTGTAGCTGCACGGCAAAGAGTCAATAACCGCGTTAATTTGTCTTTTGTGGCTGTGCGCCACAGAATATAAAGTCGTATTAGGTTTTTGTAGCTGGGAGCAACAGACTTGATAGCCGTATGAACTTTTTTCTGTAGCTGCAAGGCAAAGAGGTAATAACCGCGTTAATTTGTCTTTTGTGGCTGTGCGCCACAGGATATAAAGTCGTATTAGGTTTTTGTAGCCATGAGCAACAGACTTGATAGCCGTATAAACTTTTTTCTGTAGCTGCAAGGCAAAGAGTCGATAACCGCGTTATATCGTATTTTGTTGCTGTGTGCCACAGAATAGATAGTTGTATTGGGTTTTTCTAGCTGGGAGCAACATACTTGATAGCCATATAAACTTTTTTCTGTAGCTGCACGGCAAAGAGTCAATAACCGCGTTAATTTGTCTTTTGTGGCTGTGCGCCACAGAATATAAAGTCGTATTAGGTTTTTGTAGCTGGGAGCAACAGACTTGATAGCCGTATAAACTTTTTTTCTGTAGCTGCAAGGCAAAGAGGTAATAACCGCGTTAATTTGTCTTTTGTGGCTGTGCGCCACAGAATATAAAGTCGTATTAGGTTTTTGTAGCTGGGAGCAACAGATTTGATAGCCGTATGAAATGTTCTCTGTAACTGCAAGGCAAAGAGTCAATAACCGCGTTAATTTGTATTTTGTGGCTGTGCGCCACAGAATATAAAGTCGTATTATGTTTTTGTAGTTGGAAGCAACAGACTTGATAGCCGTATGATTTTTTTTTTGTAGCTGCAAGTCAAAATGTCAATAACCGCGTTAATTCGTCTTTGTGGCTGTGCGCCACAGAATAGATTGTCGTATTAGGTTTTTGTAGCTGGGAGCAACAGATTTGATAGCCGTATGAAATGTTCTCTGTAACTGCGAGGCAAAGAGTCAATAACCGCGTTAATTCGTCTTTTGTGGCTGTGCGCCACAGAATATATAGTCGTATTAGGTTTTTGTAGCTGGGAGCAACAGACTTGATAGCCGTATGAACTTTTTTCTGTAGCTGCAAGCCAACAAGTCGATAACCGCGATAATTTGTATTTTGTGGCTGTGCGCCACAGAATAGATTGTCGTATTAGGTTTTTGTAGCTGGGAGCAACAGATTTGATAGCCGTATGAACTGTTCTCTGTAGCTGCAAGGCAAAGAGTCGATAACCGCGTCAATTCGTATTTTGTGGCTGTGCGCCACAGAATAGATAGTCGTATTAGGTTTTTGTAGCTGGGAGCAACATACTTGGTAGCCGTATAACCTTCCTCCTGTAGCTGCACGGCAAAGAGTCAATAACCGCGTTAATTTGTCTTTTGTGGCTGTGCGCCACAGAATATAAAGTCGTATTAGGTTTTTGTAGCTGGGAGCAACAGACTTGATAGCCGTATGAACTTTTTTCTGTAGCTGCAAGGCAAAGAGGTAATAACCGCGTTAATTTGTCTTTTGTGGCTGTGCGCCACAGAATAGATTGTCGTATCAGGTTTTTGTAGCTGGGAGCAACAGACTTGATAGCCGTATGAACTTTTTTCTGTAGCTGCAAGGCAAAGAGGTAATAACCGCGTTAATTTGTCTTTTGTGGCTGTGCGCCACAGGATATAAAGTCGTATTAGGTTTTTGTAGCCATGAGCAACAGACTTGATAGCCGTATAAACTTTTTTCTGTAGCTGCAAGGCAAAGAGTCGATAACCGCGTTATATCGTATTTTGTGGCTGTGTGCCACAGAATAGATAGTTGTATTGGGTTTTTCTAGCTGGGAGCAACATACTTGATAGCCATATAAACTTTTTTCTGTAGCTGCACGGCAAAGAGTCAATAACCGCGTTAATTTGTCTTTTGTGGCTGTGCGCCACAGAATATAAAGTCGTATTAGGTTTTTGTAGCTGGGAGCAACAGACTTGATAGCCGTATAAACTTTTTTTCTGTAGCTGCAAGGCAAAGAGGTAATAACCGCGTTAATTTGTCTTTTGTGGCTGTGCGCCACAGAATATAAAGTCGTATTAGGTTTTTGTAGCTGGGAGCAACAGATTTGATAGCCGTATGAAATGTTCTCTGTAACTGCAAGGCAAAGAGTCAATAACCGCGTTAATTTGTATTTTGTGGCTGTGCGCCACAGAATATAAAGTCGTATGGATCCCGGACTATTAGCCACAACTTTTTAATTACACCCTGCATTGGAATAGACGACCATCAGAATGGCACCTAGGGATAGGGAAGGGTCATGCGTCGCAAGCTTGTTAGAACTGCGGTAGCTTTTGAAGTTTGAATCTCACCGCCTTGCAAGAATAAGTTCAGTATAGACGCCAAAAATTGAATCTCGACCAAAATCGATGAGCAATGTATCATTTGAAAGGAAAATGTCAGGCGAATTTGTTCGTAGAGTAGTTTTCGAAATATACATCTAAGTGATTGTGAAAAATTAAGTGCAATAGTTTCATTAGCAAGAAAATCATGAAATCTGGCAATAAATATGTAGATACATAACATTGTTACTCTTCTCGTGTATCATACACATGGCTAAGTATATTAGAAGTGAAGTCACGTGAAGTTAGCATTCTATTGAGGAATCGTGCACTTTGTCATCGCACGTTTCTGAGTTTCGCTGTGTTTAGCATGTTCACGCGTGACTGTGCAATTGACTAACAGTATGCATGGGTATAACAAAAGAGTCACTTGTTATGTACGAACCTATTAGAAATATGGCTAGAAACATCATCACATCGAGGCAACAAGAAAGAACAACGAGAACGTTAAATGAAATTATGGAAATTATTATTATCACTACTCATTCAAGCATGCAGAATGAGGATGATTCCTAATTTGAAGTATGTATAAATGAGAGACAGAGTTTAACGTAAGCTAGAACTTCGGAATCAAAAAAGTATGAATTACACATTGCAACTGAATTACATGCAAAATGAAATAATCTCATTCTAAATGTTAAAGACTGTTTCGAGATGCGAAGTTTGAACTTTCATAATGAGTGGACTGTAATTGGTTATCACATTCTATAAAGTATTCGTCTGACTAGTAAAAAGAAAACTATTGCAACAACTTCTCACCGTCTGTTTTTAAAACTAACTCTACTAATCGAACCCCACTAGGATTCAAACTACAAACACCGAACAACAATTATGAGTGAACCTTTGTGTTGCTTCCATAATTCGCGGAAACTTTATTCAAAACTACATCTTATGAGCGAATAACTAGGACAAACCTCCATAGAACATGATTCTTCCTCTCATTATGTACACTGAAACTTATACGAAAACCATAAGATACTTTGATAGATATAACCGCGTTTCTCTGTGTTTGGGCGAGAAAAATAGCAAGCTACGAAATGCAAAAGAGTAGTTGCGGTGAGGGACGAATTACGGCGGAGCTTTTCAACAACGACACGAAACCATAACTCAGGCGAAAATAATTCGATTTGGCTGAAATTTTCACACAATGTTCAATTCGTGATTCTCTAACGTTCTCTTTTTTTAGTTTTCGAAAAAAAATTATATTTGAAGCTTTTTGTTAATTAAAAGGAAAAAAACGAGTCCGCAATGGCCAAACCAAAGACAACTCACGCAGAGCTCCACGCGATATTCATCCAAGCCCGTCACGGCTTAATTAACCTACACTAACGTCTAAATGTGTCACAATTATCACGCTACTCATCACAATCAGTTACCGAAGGTTTGGTGCACGCAAAGACGTTCATCATGAATAATTGATAACGATTATCAGGAAATAATTGATTCTGGAACTAACTTTGAACTGTCTCAAAAGATTCAGAGAACGTAGTATACCATTTATTGTAGTTCCTCTTCATTTTGTGATTTCAATGATATATTTTGTTCAAAATTAAGTGCACCCACAACCCACAACATAATATGATTTCAAAAGTTTCAAGCTTATCCTTCTTGTAAGTTCATTACCGTGCACTTGGTGGCTATCTGTGACCCCAATTATCTCCGACTGCCATCGAGAGCCAAGTTGTGGCTAAACTGTGGCTAATAGTCCTAAGCCCAAAGTCGTATTATGTTTTTGTAGTTGGAAGCAACAGACTTGATAGCCGTATGATTTTTTTTTGTAGCTGCAAGTCAAAATGTCAATAACCGCGTTAATTCGTCTTTGTGGCTGTGCGCCACAGAATAGATTGTCGTATCAGGTTTTTGTAGCTGGGAGCAACAGACTTGATAGCCGTATGAACTTTTTTCTGTAGCTGCAAGGCAAAGAGGTAATAACCGCGTTAATTTGTCTTTTGTGGCTGTGCGCCACAGAATATAAAGTCGTATTAGGTTTTTGTAGCTGGGAGCAACAGATTTGATAGCCGTATGAAATGTTCTCTGTAACTGCAAGGCAAAGAGTCAATAACCGCGTTAATTTGTACTTTGTGGCTGTGCGCCACAGAATATAAAGTCGTATTATGTTTTTGTAGTTGGAAGCAACAGACTTGATAGCCGTATGATTTTTTTTTGTAGCTGCAAGTCAAAATGTCAATAACCGCGTTATCTCGTCTTTGTGGCTGTGCGCCACAGAATAGATTGTCGTATCAGGTTTTTGTAGCTGGGAGCAACAGACTTGATAGCCGTATGAACTTTTTTCTGTAGCTGCAAGGCAAAGAGGTAATAACCGCGTTAATTTGTATTTTGTGGCTGTGCGCCACAGGATATAAAGTCGTATTAGGTTTTTGTAGCCATGAGCAACAGACTTGATAGCCGTATAAACTTTTTTCTGTAGCTGCAAGGCAAAGAGGTAATAACCGCGTTAATTTGTATTTTGTGGCTGTGCGCCACAGAATATAAAGTCGTATTATGTTTTTGTAGTTGGAAGCAACAGACTTGATAGCCGTATGATTTTTTTTTGTAGCTGCAAGTCAAAATGTCAATAACCGCGTTAATTCGTCTTTGTGGCTGTGCGCCACAGAATAGATTGTCGTATCAGGTTTTTGTAGCTGGGAGCAACAGACTTGATAGCCGTATGAACTTTTTTCTGTAGCTGCAAGGCAAAGAGGTAATAACCGCGTTAATTTGTCTTTTGTGGCTGTGCGCCACAGAATATAAAGTCGTATTAGGTTTTTGTAGCTGGGAGCAACAGATTTGATAGCCGTATGAAATGTTCTCTGTAACTGCGAGGCAAAAAGTCAATAACCGCGTTAATTCGTCTTTTGTGGCTGTGCGCCACAGAATATATAGTCGTATTAGGTTTTTGTAGCTGGGAGCAACAGACTTGATAGCCGTATGAACTTTTCTCTGTAGCTGCAAGCCAACAAGTCGATAACCGCGATAATTTGTATTTTGTGGCTGTGCGCCACAGAATAGATTGTCGTATTAGGTTTTTGTAGCTGGGAGCAACAGATTTGATAGCCGTATGAACTGTTCTCTGTAGCTGCAAGGCAAAGAGTCGATAACCGCGTCAATTCGTATTTTGTGGCTGTGCGCCACAGAATAGATAGTCGTATTAGGTTTTTGTAGCTGGGAGCAACATACTTGGTAGCCGTATAACCTTTTTCCTGTAGCTGCACGGCAAAGAGTCAATAACCGCGTTAACTTGTCTTTTGTGGCTGTGCGCCACAGAATATAAAGTCGTATTAGGTTTTTGTAGCTGGGAGCAACAGACTTGATAGCCGTATGAACTTTTTTCTGTAGCTGCAAGGCAAAGAGGTAATAACCGCGTTAATTTGTCTTTTGTGGCTGTGCGCCACAGAATAGATTGTCGTATCAGGTTTTTGTAGCTGGGAGCAACATACTTGATAGCCGTATGAACTTTTTTCTGTAGCTGCAAGGCAAAGAGGTAATAACCGCGTTAATTTGTCTTTTGTGGCTGTGCGCCACAGGATATAAAGTCGTATTAGGTTTTTGTAGCCATGAGCAACAGACTTGATAGCCGTATAAACTTTTTTCTGTAGCTGCAAGGCAAAGAGTCGATAACCGCGTTATATCGTATTTTGTGGCTGTGTGCCACAGAATAGATAGTTGTATTGGGTTTTTCTAGCTGGGAGCAACATACTTGATAGCCATATAAACTTTTTTCTGTAGCTGCACGGCAAAGAGTCAATAACCGCGTTAATTTGTCTTTTGTGGCTGTGCGGCACAGAATATAAAGTCGTATTAGGTTTTTGTAGCTGGGAGCAACAGACTTGATAGCCGTATAAACTTTTTTTCTGTAGCTGCAAGGCAAAAAGGTAATAACCGCGTTAATTTGTCTTTTGTGGCTGTGCGCCACAGAATATAAAGTCGTATTAGGTTTTTGTAGCTGGGAGCAACAGATTTGATAGCCGTATGAAATGTTCTCTGTAACTGCAAGGCAAAGAGTCAATAACCGCGTTAATTTGTATTTTGTGGCTGTGCGCCACAGAATATAAAGTCGTATTATGTTTTTGTAGTTAGAAGCAACAGACTTGATAGCCGTATGATTTTTTTTGTAGCTGCAAGTCAAAATGTCAATAACCGCGTTAATTCGTCTTCGTGGCTGTGCGCCACAGAATAGATTGTCGTATCAGGTTTTTGTAGCTGGGAGCAACAGACTTGATAGCCGTATGAACTTTTTTCTGTAGCTGCAAGGCAAAGAGGTAATAACCGCGTTAATTTGTCTTTTGTGGCTGTGCGCCACAGGATATAAAGTCTTATTAGGTTTTTGTAGCCATGAGCAACAGACTTGATAGCCGTATAAACTTTTTTCTGTAGCTGCAAGGCAAAGAGTCGATAACCGCGTTATATCGTATTTTGTGGCTGTGTGCCACAGAATAGATAGTTGTATTGGGTTTTTCTAGCTGGGAACAACATACTTGATAGCCATATAAACTTTTTTCTGTAGCTGCACGGCAAAGAGTCAATAACCGCGTTAATTTGTCTTTTGTGGCTGTGCGCCACAGAATATAAAGTCGTATTAGGTTTTTGTAGCTGGGAGCAACAGACTTGATAGCCGTATGAACTTTTTTTCTGTAGCTGCAAGGCAAAGAGGTAATAACCGCGTTAATTTGTCTTTTGTGGCTGTGCGCCACAGAATAGATTGTCGTATCAGGTTTTTGTAGCTGGGAGCAACAGACTTGATAGCCGTATGAACTTTTTTCTGTAGCTGCAAGGCAAATAGGTAATAACCGCGTTAATTTGTCTTTTGTGGCTGTGCGCCACAGGATATAAAGTCGTATTAGGTCTTTGTAGCCATGAGCAACAGACTTGATAGCCGTATAAACTTTTTTCTGTAGCTGCAAGGCAAAGAGTCGATAACCGCGTTATATCGTATTTTGTGGCTGTGTGCCACAGAATAGATAGTTGTATTGGGTTTTTCTAGCTGGGAGCAACATACTTGATAGCCATATAAACTTTTTTCTGTAGCTGCACGGCAAAGAGTCAATAACCGCGTTAATTTGTCTTTTGTGGCTGTGCGCCACAAAATATAAAGTCGTATTAGGTTTTTGTAGCTGGGAGCAACAGACTTGATAGCCGTATAAACTTTTTTTCTGTAGCTGCAAGGCAAAGAGGTAATAACCGCGTTAATTTGTCTTTTGTGGCTGTGCGCCACAGAATATAAAGTCGTATTATGTTTTTGTAGTTGGAAGCAACAGACTTGATAGCCGTATGATTTTTTTTGTAGCTGCAAGTCAAAATGTCAATAACCGCGTTAATTCGTCTTTGTGGCTGTGCGCCACAGAATAGATTGTCGTATCAGGTTTTTGTAGCTGGGAGCAACAGACTTGATAGCCGTATGAACTTTTTTCTGTAGCTGCAAGGCAAAGAGGTAATAACCGCGTTAATTTGTCTTTTGTGGCTGTGCGCCACAGGATATAAAGTCGTATTAGGTTTTTGTAGCCATGAGCAACAGACTTGATAGCCGTATAAACTTTTTTCTGTAGCTGCAAGGCAAAGAGTCGATAACCGCGTTATATCGTATTTTGTGGCTGTGTGCCACAGAATAGATAGTTGTATTGGGTTTTTCTAGCTGGTAACAACATACTTGATAGCCATATAAACTTTTTTCTGTAGCTGCACGGCAAAGAGTCAATAACCGCGTTAATTTGTCTTTTGTGGCTGTGCGCCACAGAATATAAAGTCGTATTAGGTTTTTGTAGCCATGAGCAACAGACTTGATAGCCGTATAAACTTTTTTCTGTAGCTGCAAGGCAAAGAGTCGATAACCGCGTTATATCGTATTTTGTGGCTGTGCGCCACAGGATATAAAGTCTTATTAGGTTTTTGTAGCCATGAGCAACAGACTTGATAGCCGTATGAACTTTTTTCTGTAGCTGCAAGGCAAAGAGGTAATAACCGCGTTAATTTGTCTTTTGTGGCTGTGCGCCACAGGATATAAAGTCGTATTAGGTTTTTGTAGCCATGAGCAACAGACTTGATAGCCGTATAAACTTTTTTCTGTAGCTGCAAGGCAAAGAGTCGATAACCGCGTTATATCGTATTTTGTGGCTGTGCGCCACAGAATAGATTGTCGTATTAGGTTTTTGTAGCTGGGAGCAACAGATTTGATAGCCGTATGAACTGTTCTCTGTAGCTGCAAGGCAAAGAGTCGATAACCGCGTTAATTCGTATTTTGTGGCTGTGCGCCACAGAATAGATAGTCGTATTAGGTTTTTGTAGCTGGGAGCAACAGACTTGATAGCCGTATGAACTTTTTTCTGTAGCTGCAAGGCAAAGAGGTAATAACCGCGTTAATTTGTCTTTTGTGGCTGTGCGCCACAGGATATAAAGTCGTATTAGGTTTTTGTAGCCATGAGCAACAGACTTGATAGCCGTATAAACTTTTTTCTGTAGCTGCAAGGCAAAGAGTCGATAACCGCGTTATATCGTATTTTGTTGCTGTGTGCCACAGAATAGATAGTTGTATTGGGTTTTTCTAGCTGGGAGCAACATACTTGATAGCCATATAAACTTTTTTCTGTAGCTGCACGGCAAAGAGTCAATAACCGCGTTAATTTGTCTTTTGTGGCTGTGCGCCACAGAATATAAAGTCGTATTAGGTTTTTGTAGCTGGGAGCAACAGACTTGATAGCCGTATAAACTTTTTTTCTGTAGCTGCAAGGCAAAGAGGTAATAACCGCGTTAATTTGTCTTTTGTGGCTGTGCGCCACAGAATATAAAGTCGTATTAGGTTTTTGTAGCTGGGAGCAACAGATTTGATAGCCGTATGAAATGTTCTCTGTAACTGCAAGGCAAAGAGTCAATAACCGCGTTAATTTGTATTTTGTGGCTGTGCGCCACAGAATATAAAGTCGTATTATGTTTTTGTAGTTGGAAGCAACAGACTTGATAGCCGTATGATTTTTTTTTTGTAGCTGCAAGTCAAAATGTCAATAACCGCGTTAATTCGTCTTTGTGGCTGTGCGCCACAGAATAGATTGTCGTATTAGGTTTTTGTAGCTGGGAGCAACAGATTTGATAGCCGTATGAAATGTTCTCTGTAACTGCGAGGCAAAGAGTCAATAACCGCGTTAATTCGTCTTTTGTGGCTGTGCGCCACAGAATATATAGTCGTATTAGGTTTTTGTAGCTGGGAGCAACAGACTTGATAGCCGTATGAACTTTTTTCTGTAGCTGCAAGCCAACAAGTCGATAACCGCGATAATTTGTATTTTGTGGCTGTGCGCCACAGAATAGATTGTCGTATTAGGTTTTTGTAGCTGGGAGCAACAGATTTGATAGCCGTATGAACTGTTCTCTGTAGCTGCAAGGCAAAGAGTCGATAACCGCGTCAATTCGTATTTTGTGGCTGTGCGCCACAGAATAGATAGTCGTATTAGGTTTTTGTAGCTGGGAGCAACATACTTGGTAGCCGTATAACCTTCCTCCTGTAGCTGCACGGCAAAGAGTCAATAACCGCGTTAATTTGTCTTTTGTGGCTGTGCGCCACAGAATATAAAGTCGTATTAGGTTTTTGTAGCTGGGAGCAACAGACTTGATAGCCGTATGAACTTTTTTCTGTAGCTGCAAGGCAAAGAGGTAATAACCGCGTTAATTTGTCTTTTGTGGCTGTGCGCCACAGAATAGATTGTCGTATCAGGTTTTTGTAGCTGGGAGCAACAGACTTGATAGCCGTATGAACTTTTTTCTGTAGCTGCAAGGCAAAGAGGTAATAACCGCGTTAATTTGTCTTTTGTGGCTGTGCGCCACAGGATATAAAGTCGTATTAGGTTTTTGTAGCCATGAGCAACAGACTTGATAGCCGTATAAACTTTTTTCTGTAGCTGCAAGGCAAAGAGTCGATAACCGCGTTATATCGTATTTTGTGGCTGTGTGCCACAGAATAGATAGTTGTATTGGGTTTTTCTAGCTGGGAGCAACATACTTGATAGCCATATAAACTTTTTTCTGTAGCTGCACGGCAAAGAGTCAATAACCGCGTTAATTTGTCTTTTGTGGCTGTGCGCCACAGAATATAAAGTCGTATTAGGTTTTTGTAGCTGGGAGCAACAGACTTGATAGCCGTATAAACTTTTTTTCTGTAGCTGCAAGGCAAAGAGGTAATAACCGCGTTAATTTGTCTTTTGTGGCTGTGCGCCACAGAATATAAAGTCGTATTAGGTTTTTGTAGCTGGGAGCAACAGATTTGATAGCCGTATGAAATGTTCTCTGTAACTGCAAGGCAAAGAGTCAATAACCGCGTTAATTTGTATTTTGTGGCTGTGCGCCACAGAATATAAAGTCGTATGGATCCCGGACTATTAGCCACAACTTTTTAATTACACCCTGCATTGGAATAGACGACCATCAGAATGGCACCTAGGGATAGGGAAGGGTCATGCGTCGCAAGCTTGTTAGAACTGCGGTAGCTTTTGAAGTTTGAATCTCACCGCCTTGCAAGAATAAGTTCAGTATAGACGCCAAAAATTGAATCTCGACCAAAATCGATGAGCAATGTATCATTTGAAAGGAAAATGTCAGGCGAATTTGTTCGTAGAGTAGTTTTCGAAATATACATCTAAGTGATTGTGAAAAATTAAGTGCAATAGTTTCATTAGCAAGAAAATCATGAAATCTGGCAATAAATATGTAGATACATAACATTGTTACTCTTCTCGTGTATCATACACATGGCTAAGTATATTAGAAGTGAAGTCACGTGAAGTTAGCATTCTATTGAGGAATCGTGCACTTTGTCATCGCACGTTTCTGAGTTTCGCTGTGTTTAGCATGTTCACGCGTGACTGTGCAATTGACTAACAGTATGCATGGGTATAACAAAAGAGTCACTTGTTATGTACGAACCTATTAGAAATATGGCTAGAAACATCATCACATCGAGGCAACAAGAAAGAACAACGAGAACGTTAAATGAAATTATGGAAATTATTATTATCACTACTCATTCAAGCATGCAGAATGAGGATGATTCCTAATTTGAAGTATGTATAAATGAGAGACAGAGTTTAACGTAAGCTAGAACTTCGGAATCAAAAAGTATGAATTACACATTGCAACTGAATTACATGCAAAATGAAATAATCTCATTCTAAATGTTAAAGACTGTTTCGAGATGCGAAGTTTGAACTTTCATAATGAGTGGACTGTAATTGGTTATCACATTCTATAAAGTATTCGTCTGACTAGTAAAAAGAAAACTATTGCAACAACTTCTCACCGTCTGTTTTTAAAACTAACTCTACTAATCGAACCCCACTAGGATTCAAACTACAAACACCGAACAACAATTATGAGTGAACCTTTGTGTTGCTTCCATAATTCGCGGAAACTTTATTCAAAACTACATCTTATGAGCGAATAACTAGGACAAACCTCCATAGAACATGATTCT
>CAXIWQ010000102.1:0-28619 GCA_964036275.1 Litoditis marina
TAGTCGTATTAGGTTTTTGTAGCTGGGAGCAACAGACTTGATAGCCGTATGCACTTTTTTCTGTAGCTGCAAGGCAAAGAGGTAGTAGCCGCGTTAATTTGTCTTTTGTGGCTGTGCGCCTTAGAATAGATTGTCGTATCAGGTTTTTGTAGCTGGGAGCAACAGACTTGATAGCCGTATGAACTTTTTTTCTGTAGCTGCAAGGCAAAGAGGTAATAACCGCGTTAATTTGTCTTTTGTGGCTGTGCGCCACAGAATATAAAGTCGTATTAGGTTTTTGTAGCTGGGAGCAACATACTTGATAGCCGTATAAACTTTTTTCTGTAGCTGCACGGCAAAGAGTCAATAACCGCGTTAATTTGTCTTTGTGGCTGTGCGCCACAGAATAGATTGTCGTATCAGGTTTTGTAGCTGGGAGCAACATACTTGATAGCCGTATAAACTTTTTTCTGTAGCTGCAAGGCAAAGAGTCAATAACCGCGTTAATTCGTCTTTTGTGGCTGTGCGCCACAGAATATATTGTCGTATTAGGTTTTTGTAGCTGGGAGCAACAGATTTGATAGCCGTATGAAATATTCTCTGTAACTGCGAGGCAAAGAGTCAATAACCGCGTTAATTCGTTTTTTGTGGCTGTGCGCCACAGAATATATAGTCGTATTAGGTTTTTGTAGCTGGGAGCAACAGACTTGATAGCCGTATGAACTGTTCTCTGTAGCTGCAAGGCAAAGAGTCGATAACCGCGTTAATTCGTATTTTGTGGCTGTGCGCCACAGAATAGATAGTCGTATTAGGTTTTTTTAGCTGGGAGCAACATACTTGATAGCCGTATAACCTTTTTTCTGTAGCTGCTAGGCAAAGAGTCGATAACCGCGTTAATTCGTATTTTGTGGCTGTGCGCCACAGAATAGATTGTCGTATTAGGTTTTTGTAGCTGGGAGCAACATACTTGATAGCCGTATAAACTTTTTTCTGTAGCTGCAAGGCAAAGAGGTAGTAGCCGCGTTAATTTGTCTTTTGTGGCTGTGCGCCTTAGAATAGATTGTCGTATCAGGTTTTTGTAGCTGGGAGCAACAGACTTGATAGCCGTATGAACTTTTTTCTGTAGCTGCAAGGCAAAGAGGTAATAACCGCGTTAATTTGTCTTTTGTGGCTGTGCGCCACAGAATATAAAGTCGTATTAGGTTTTTGTAGCCATGAGCAACAGACTTGATAGCCGTATAAACTTTTTTCTGTAGCTGCAAGGCAAAGAGTCGATAACCGCGTAAATTCGTATTTTGTGGCTGTGCGCCACAGAATAGATTGTCGTATTAGGTTTTTGTAGCTGGGAGCAACAGACTTGATAGCCGTATAAACTTTTTTCTGTAGCTGCTAGGCAAAGAGTCGATAACCGCGTTAATTCGTATTTTGTGGCTGTGCGCCACAGAATAGATTGTCGTATTAGGTTTTTGTAGCTGGGAGCAACAGAATTGATAGCCGTATGAAATGTTCTCTGTAACTGCAAGGCAAAGAGTCAATAACCGCGTTAATTGTATTTTGTGGCTGTGCGCCACAGAATATAAAGTCGTATTATGTTTTTGTAGTTGGGAGCAACAGACTTGATAGCCGTATGATTTTTTTTTGTAGCTGCAAGTCAAAATGTCAATAACCGCGTTAATTCGTTTTTGTGGCTGTGCGCCACAGAATAGATTGTCGTATTAGTTTTTTTGTAGCTGGGAGCAACAGACTTGATAGCCGTATTAACTTTTTTCTGTAGCTGCAAAGCAAACAGTCGATAACCGCGTTAATTCGTATTTTGTGGCTGTGCGCCACAGAATAGATAGTCGTATTAGGTTTTTGTAGCTGGGAGCAACATACTTGATAGCCGTATAAACTTTTTCTGTAGCTGCACGGCAAAGAGTCAATAACCTGCGTTAATTTGTCTTTTGTGGTCTGTGCGCCACAGAATATAAAGTCGTATTAGGTTTTTGTAGCCATGAGCAACAGACTTGATAGCCGTATAAACTTTTTTCTGTAGCTGCAAGGCAAAGAGGTAATAACCGCGTTAATTTGTCTTTTGTGGCTGTGCGCCACAGAATAGATTGTCGTATCAGGTTTTTGTAGCTGGGAGCAACAGACTTGATAGCCGTATTAACTTTTTTCTGTAGCTGCAAAGCAAACAGTCTTTAACCGCGTTAATTCGTATTTTGTGGCTGTGTGCCACAGAATAGATAGTCGTATTAGGTTTTGTAGCTGGGAGCAACATACTTGATAGCCGTATAAACTTTTTTCTGTAGCTGCACGGCAAAGAGTCAATAACCGCGTTAATTTGTCTTTTGTGGCTGTGCGCCACAGAATATAAAGTCGTATTAGGTTTTTGTAGCCATGAGCAACATACTTGATAGCCGTATAAACTTTTTTCTGTAGCTTGCAAGGCAAAGAGGTAATAACCGCGTTAATTTGTCTTTTTGTGGCTGTGCGCCACAGAATAGATAGTCGTATTAGGTTTTTGTAGCAGGGAGCAACATACTTGATAGCCGTATAAACTTTTTTCTGTAGCTGCACGGCAAAGAGTCAATAACCGCGTTAATTTGTCTTTTGTGGCTGTGCGCCACAGAATATAAAGTCGTATTAGGTTTTTGTAGCCATGAGCAACAGACTTGATAGCCGTATAAACTTTTTTCTGTAGCTGCAAGGCCAAAGAGGTAATAACCGCGTTAATTTGTCTTTTGTGGCTGTGCGCCACAGAATAGATTGTCGTATCAGGTTTTTGTAGCTGGAGCAACAGACTTGATAGCCGTATGAACTTTTTTCTGTAGCTGCAAGGCAAAGAGGTAATAACCGCGTTAATTTGTCTTTTGTGGCTGTGCGCCACAGGATATAAAGTCGCATTAGGTTTTTGTAGCCATGAGCAACAGACTTGAAAGCCGTATAAACTTTTTTTTCTGTAGCTGCAAGGCAAAGAGTCGATAACCACGTTAATTCGTAATTTTGTGGCTGTGCGCCACAGATTAGATTGTCGTATTAGGTTTTTGTAGCTGGGAGCAACAGATTTGATAGCCGTATGAAATGTTCTCTGTAACTGCAAGGCAAAGAGTCAATAACCGCGTTAATTTGTATTTTGTGGCTGTGCGCCACAGGATATAAAGTCGTATTAGGTTTTTGTAGCCCATGAGCAACAGACTTGATAGCCGTATAAACTTTTTTCTGTAGCTGCAAGGCAAAGAGTCGATAACCGCGTAAATTCGTATTTTGTGGCTGTGCGCCACAGAATAGATTGTCGTATTAGGTTTTTGTAGCTGGGAGCAACAGACTTGATAGCCGTATAAACTTTTTTCTGTAGCTGCTAGGCAAAGAGTCGATAACCGCGTTAATTCGTATTTTGTGGCTGTGCGCCACAGAATAGATTGTCGTATTAGGTTTTTGTAGCTGGGAGCAACAGATTTGATAGCCGTATGAAATGTTCTCTGTAACTGCAAGGCAAAGAGTCAATAACCGCGTTAATTTGTATTTTGTGGCTGTGCGCCACAGAATATAAAGTCGTATTATGTTTTTGTAGTTGGGAGCAACAGACTTGATAGCCGTATGATTTTTTTTGTAGCTGCAAGTCAAAATGTCAATAACCGCGTTAATTCGTTTTTGTGGCTGTGCGCCACAGAATAGATTGTCGTATTAGTTTTTTGTAGCTGGGAGCAACAGACTTGATAGCCGTATTAACTTTTTTCTGTAGCTGCAAAGCAAACAGTCGATAACCGCGTTAATTCGTATTTTGTGGCTGTGCGCCACAGAATAGATAGTCGTATTAGGTTTTTGTAGCTGGGAGCAACATACTTGATAGCCGTATAAACTTTTTTCTGTAGCTGCACGGCAAAGAGTCAATAACCGCGTTAATTTGTCTTTTGTGGCTGTGCGCCACAGAATATAAAGTCGTATTAGGTTTTTTGTAGCCATGAGCAACAGACTTGATAGCCGTATAAACTTTTTTCTGTAGCTGCAAGGCAAAGAGGTAATAACCGCGTTAATTTGTCTTTTGTGGCTGTGCGCCACAGAATAGATTGTCGTATCAGGTTTTTGTAGCTGGGAGCAACAGACTTGATAGCCGTATTAACTTTTTTCTGTAGCTGCAAAGCAAACAGTCTTTAACCGCGTTAATTCGTATTTTGTGGCTGTGTGCCACAGAATAGATAGTCGTATTAGGTTTTTGTAGCTGGGAGCAACATACTTGATAGCCGTATAAACTTTTTTCTGTAGCTGCACGGCAAAGAGTCAATAACCGCGTTAATTTGTCTTTTGTGGCTGTGCGCCACAGAATATAAAGTCGTATTAGGTTTTTGTAGCCATGAGCAACATACTTGATAGCCGTATAAACTTTTTTCTGTAGCTGCAAGGCAAAGAGGTAATAACCGCGTTAATTTGTCTTTTGTGGCTGTGCGCCACAGAATAGATAGTCGTATTAGGTTTTTGTAGCTGGGAGCAACATACTTGATAGCCGTATAAACTTTTTTCTGTAGCTGCAAGGCAAAGAGGTAATAACCGCGTTAATTTGTCTTTTGTGGCTGTGCGCCACAGAATAGATTGTCGTATCAGGTTTTTGTAGCTGGGAGCAACAGACTTGATAGCCGTATGAACTTTTTTCTGTAGCTGCAAGGCAAAGAGGTAATAACCGCGTTAATTTGTCTTTTGTGGCTGTGCGCCACAGGATATAAAGTCGCATTAGGTTTTTGTAGCCATGAGCAACAGACTTGAAAGCCGTATAAACTTTTTTTTCTGTAGCTGCAAGGCAAAGAGTCGATAACCACGTTAATTCGTATTTTGTGGCTGTGCGCCACAGATTAGATTGTCGTATTAGGTTTTTGTAGCTGGGAGCAACAGATTTGATAGCCGTATGAAATGTTCTCTGTAACTGCAAGGCAAAGAGTCAATAACCGCGTTAATTTGTATTTTGTGGCTGTGCGCCACAGGATATAAGTCGTATTAGTTTTTGTAGCCATGAGCAACAGACTTGATAGCCGTATAAACTTTTTTCTGTAGCTGCAAGGCAAAGAGTCGATAACCGCGTAAATTCGTATTTTGTGGCTGTGCGCCACAGAATAGATTGTCGTATTAGGTTTTTGTAGCTGGAGCAACAGACTTGATAGCCGTATGAAATGTTCTCTGTAACTGCAAGGCAAAGAGTCAATAACCGCGTTAATTTGTATTTTGTGGCTGTGCGCCACAGAATAGATAGTCGTATTAGGTTTTTGTAGCTGGGAGCAACATACTTGATAGCCGTATAAACTTTTTTCTGTAGCTGCACGGCAAAGAGTCAATAACCGCGTTAATTTGTCTTTTGTGGCTGTGCGCCACAGAATATAAAGTCGTATTAGGTTTTTGTAGCCATGAGCAACATACTTGATAGCCGTATAAACTTTTTTCTGTAGCTGCAAGGCAAAGAGGTAATAACCGCGTTAATTTGTCTTTTGTGGCTGTGCGCCACAGAATAGATAGTCGTATTAGGTTTTTGTAGCTGGGAGCAACATACTTGATAGCCGTATAAACTTTTTTCTGTAGCTGCACGGCAAAGAGTCAATAACCGCGTTAATTTGTCTTTTGTGGCTGTGCGCCACAGAATATAAAGTCGTATTAGGTTTTTGTAGCCATGAGCAACAGACTTGATAGCCGTATAAACTTTTTTCTGTAGCTGCAAGGCAAAGAGGTAATAACCGCGTTAATTTGTCTTTTGTGGCTGTGCGCCACAGAATAGATTGTCGTATCAGGTTTTTGTAGCTGGGAGCAACAGACTTGATAGCCGTATGAACTTTTTTCTGTAGCTGCAAGGCAAAGAGGTAATAACCGCGTTAATTTGTCTTTTGTGGCTGTGCGCCACAGGATATAAAGTCGCATTAGGTTTTTGTAGCCATGAGCAACAGACTTGAAAGCCGTATAAACTTTTTTTTCTGTAGCTGCAAGGCAAAGAGTCGATAACCACGTTAATTCGTATTTTGTGGCTGTGCGCCACAGATTAGATTGTCGTATTAGGTTTTTGTAGCTGGGAGCAACAGATTTGATAGCCGTATGAAATGTTCTCTGTAACTGCAAGGCAAAGAGTCAATAACCGCGTTAATTTGTTATTTTGTGGCTGTGCGCCACAGGATATAAAGTCGTATTAGGTTTTTGTAGCCATGAGCAACAGACTTGATAGCCGTATAAACTTTTTTCTGTAGCTGCAAGGCAAAGAGTCGATAACCGCGTTAATTCGTATTTTGTGGCTGTGCGCCACAGAATAGATTGTCGTATTAGGTTTTTGTAGCTGGGAGCAACAGACTTGATAGCCGTATAAACTTTTTTCTGTAGCTGCTAGGCAAAGAGTCGATAACCGCGTTAATTCGTATTTTGTGGCTGTGCGCCACAGAATAGATTGTCGTATTAGGTTTTTGTAGCTGGGAGCAACAGATTTGATAGCCGTATGAAATGTTCTCTGTAACTGCAAGGCAAAGAGTCAATAACCGCGTTAATTTGTATTTTGTGGCTGTGCGCCACAGAATAGATAGTCGTATTAGGTTTTTGTAGCTGGGAGCAACATACTTGATAGCCGTATAAACTTTTTCCTGTAGCTGCACGGCAAAGAGTCAATAACCGCGTTAATTTGTCTGTTGTGGCTGTGCGCCACAGAATATAAAGTCGTATTAGGTTTTTGTAGCCATGAGCAACAGACTTGATAGCCGTATAAACTTTTTTCTGTAGCTGCAAGGCAAAGAGGTAATAACCGCGTTAATTTGTCTTTTGTGGCTGTGCGCCACAGAATAGATTGTCGTATCAGGTTTTTGTAGCTGGGAGCAACAGACTTGATAGCCGTATGAACTTTTTTCTGTAGCTGCAAGGCAAAGAGGTAATAACCGCGTTAATTTGTCTTTTGTGGCTGTGCGCCACAGGATATAAAGTCGCATTAGGTTTTTGTAGCCATGAGCAACAGACTTGAAAGCCGTATAAACTTTTTTTTCTGTAGTGCAAGGCAAAGAGTCGATAACCACGTTAATTCGTATTTTGTGGCTGTGCGCCACAGATTAGATTGTCGTATTAGGTTTTTGTAGCTGGAGCAACAGATTTGATAGCCGTATGAAATGTTCTCTGTAACTGCAAGGCAAAGAGTCAATAACCGCGTTAATTTGTATTTTGTGGCTGTGCGCCACAGGATATAAAGTCGTATTAGGTTTTTTGTAGCCATGAGCAACAGACTTGATAGCCGTATAAACTTTTTCTGTAGCTGCAAGGCAAAGAGTCGATAACCGCGTAAATTCGTATTTTGTGGCTGTGCGCCACAGAATAGATTGTCGTATTAGGTTTTTGTAGCTGGGAGCAACAGACTTGATAGCCGTATAAACTTTTTTCTGTAGCTGCTAGGCAAAGAGTCGATAACCGCGTTAATTCGTATGTTGTGGCTGTGCGCCACAGAATAGATTGTCGTATTAGGTTTTTTGTAGCTGGGAGCAACAGATTTGATAGCCGTATGAAATGTTCTCTGTAACTGCAAGGCAAAGAGTCAATAACCGCGTTAATTTGTATTTTGTGGCTGTGCGCCACA
This sequence comes from Litoditis marina, assembly GCA_964036275.1. NCBI lineage: Eukaryota > Metazoa > Nematoda > Chromadorea > Rhabditida > Rhabditidae > Litoditis > Litoditis marina. Next base: position 7,538 of record CAXIWQ010000102.1, read on the forward strand.
GAATATAAAGTCGTATTATGTTTTTGTAGTTGGGAGCAACAGACTTGATAGCCGTATGATTTTTTTTGTAGCTGCAAGTCAAAATGTCAATAACCGCGTTAATTCGTTTTTGTGGCTGTGCGCCACAGAATAGATTGTCGTATTAGTTTTTTGTAGCTGGGAGCAACAGACTTGATAGCCGTATTAACTTTTTTCTGTAGCTGCAAAGCAAACAGTCGATAACCGCGTTAATTCGTATTTTGTGGCTTGTGCGCCACAGAATAGATAGTCGTATTAGGTTTTTGTAGCTGGGAGCAACATACTTGATAGCCGTATAAACTTTTTTCTGTAGCTGCACGGCAAAGAGTCAATAACCGCGTTAATTTGTCTTTTGTGGCTGTGCGCCACAGAATATAAAGTCGTATTAGGTTTTTGTAGCCATGAGCAACAGACTTGATAGCCGTATAAACTTTTTTCTGTAGCTGCAAGGCAAAGAGGTAATAACCGCGTTAATTTGTCTTTTGTGGCTGTGCGCCACAGAATAGATTGTCGTATCAGGTTTTTGTAGCTGGGAGCAACAGACTTGATAGCCGTATTAACTTTTTTCTGTAGCTGCAAAGCAAACAGTCGATAACCGCGTTAATTCGTATTTTGTGGCTGTGCGCCACAGAATAGATAGTCGTATTAGGTTTTTGTAGCTGGGAGCAACATACTTGATAGCCGTATAAACTTTTTTCTGTAGCTGCACGGCAAAGAGTCAATAACCGCGTTAATTTGTCTTTTGTGGCTGTGCGCCACAGAATATAAAGTCGTATTAGGTTTTTGTAGCTGGGAGCAACAGACTTGATAGCCGTATTAACTTTTTTCTGTAGCTGCAAAGCAAACAGTCGATAACCGCGTTAATTCGTATTTTGTGGCTGTGCGCCACAGAATAGATAGTCGTATTAGGTTTTTGTAGCTGGGAGCAACATACTTGATAGCCGTATAAACTTTTTTCTGTAGCTGCACGGCAAAGAGTCAATAACCGCGTTAATTTGTCTTTTGTGGCTGTGCGCCACAGAATATAAAGTCGTATTAGGTTTTTGTAGCCATGAGCAACATACTTGATAGCCGTATAAACTTTTTTCTGTAGCTGCAAGGCAAAGAGGTAATAACCGCGTTAATTTGTCTTTTGTGGCTGTGCGCCACAGAATAGATAGTCGTATTAGGTTTTTGTAGCTGGGAGCAACATACTTGATAGCCGTATAAACTTTTTTCTGTAGCTGCACGGCAAAGAGTCAATAACCGCGTTAATTTGTCTTTTGTGGCTGTGCGCCACAGAATATAAAGTCGTATTAGGTTTTTGTAGCCATGAGCAACAGACTTGATAGCCGTATAAACTTTTTTCTGTCGCTGCAAGGCAAAGAGGTAATAACCGCGTTAATTTGTCTTTTGTGGCTGTGCGCCACAGAATAGATTGTCGTATCAGGTTTTTGTAGCTGGGAGCAACAGACTTGATAGCCGTATGAACTTTTCTCTGTAGCTGCAAGCCAACAAATCGATAACCGCGATAATTCGTATTTTGTGGCTGTGCGCCACAGAATAGATTGTCGTATTAGGTTTTTGTAGCTGGGAGCAACAGATTTGATAGCCGTATGGACTGTTTTCTGTAGCTGCAAGGCAAAGAGTCGATAACCGCGTTAATTCGTATTTTGTGGCTGTGCGCCACAGAATAGTATTAGGTTTTTGTAGCTGGGAGCAACATACTTGATAGCCGTATAACCTTTTTCCTGTAGCTGCACGGCAAAGAGTCAATAACCGCGTTAATTTGTCTTTTGTGGCTGTGCGCCACAGAATATAAAATCGAATTAGGTTTTCGTAGCTGGGAGCAACAGACTTGATAGCCGTATGAACTTTTTTCTGTAGCTGCACGGCAAAGAGTCAATAACCGCGTTAAATTGTCTTTTGTGGCTGTGCGCCACAGAATATAAAGTCGTATTAGGTTTTTGTAGCCATGAGCAACATACTTGATAGCCGTATAAACTTTTTTCTGTAGCTGCAAGGCAAAGAGGTAATAACCGCGTTAATTTGTCTTTTGTGGCTGTGCGCCACAGAATAGATAGTCGTACTAGGTTTTTGTAGCTGGGAGCAACAGACTTGATAGCCGTATAAACTTTTTTCTGTAGCTGCTAGGCAAAGAGTCGATAACCGCGTTAATTCGTATTTTGTGGCTGTGCGCCACAGAATAGATTGTCGTATTAGGTTTTTGTAGCTGGGAGCAACAGATTTGATAGCCGTATGATTTTTTTTGTAGCTGCAAGTCAAAATGTCAATAACCGCGTTAATTCGTTTTTGTGGCTGTGCGCCACAGAATATAAAGTCGTATTAGGTTTTTGTAGCCATGAGCAACAGACTTGAAAGCCGTATAAACTTTTTTCTATAGCTGCAAGGCAAAGAGTCGATAACCACGTTAATTCGTATTTTGTGGCTGTGCGCCACAGAATAGATTGTCGTATTAGGTTTTTGTAGCTGGGAGCAACAGACTTGATAGCCGTATGAACTTTTCTCTGTAGCTGCAAGCCAACAAGTCGATAACCGCGATAATTCGTATTTTGTGGCTGTGCGCCACAGAATAGATTGTCGTATTAGGTTTTTGTAGCTGGGAGCAACAGATTTGATAGCCGTATGGACTGTTCTCTGTAGCTGCAAGGCAAAGAGTCGATAACCGCGTTAATTCGTGTTTTGTGGCTGTGCGCCACAGAATAGATAGTCGTATTAGGTTTTTGTAGCTGGGAGCAACAGACTTGATAGCCGTATGAACTTTTTTCTGTAGCTGCAAGGCAAAGAGGTAGTAGCCGCGTTAATTTGTCTTTTGTGGCTGTGCGCCTTAGAATAGATTGTCGTATCAGGTTTTTGTAGCTGGGAGCAACAGACTTGATAGCCGTATGAACTTTTTTCTGTAGCTGCAAGGCAAAGAGGTAATAACCGCGTTAATTTGTCTTTTGTGGCTGTGCGCCACAGAATATAAAGTCGTATTAGGTTTTTGTAGCTGGGAGCAACATACTTGATAGCCGTATAAACTTTTTTCTGTAGCTGCACGGCAAAGAGTCAATAACCGCGTTAATTTGTCTTTTGTGGCTGTGCGCCACAGAATAGATTGTCGTATCAGGTTTTTGTAGCTGGGAGCAACATACTTGATAGCCGTATAAACTTTTTTCTGTAGCTGCAAGGCAAAGAGTCAATAACCGCGTTAATTCGTCTTTTGTGGCTGTGCGCCACAGAATATATTGTCGTATTAGGTTTTTGTAGCTGGGAGCAACAGATTTGATAGCCGTATGAAATATTCTCTGTAACTGCGAGGCAAAGAGTCAATAACCGCGTTAATTCGTTTTTTGTGGCTGTGCGCCACAGAATATATAGTCGTATTAGGTTTTTGTAGCTGGGAGCAACAGACTTGATAGCCGTATGAACTGTTCTCTGTAGCTGCAAGGCAAAGAGTCGATAACCGCGTTAATTCGTATTTTGTGGCTGTGCGCCACAGAATAGATAGTCGTATTAGGTTTTTTTAGCTGGGAGCAACATACTTGATAGCCGTATAACCTTTTTTCTGTAGCTGCACGGCAAAGAGTCAATAACCGCGTTAATTTGTCTTTTGTGGCTGTGCGCCACAGAATATAAAGTCGTATTAGGTTTTCGTAGCTGGGAGCAACAGACTTGATAGCCGTATGAATTTTTTTCTGTAGCTGCAAGGCAAAGAGGTAATAAACGCGTTGATTTGTCTTTTGTGGCTGTGCGCCAAAGAATAGATTGTCGTATCAGGTTTTTGTAGCTGGGAGCAACAGACTTGATAGCCGTATGAACTTTTCTCTGTAGCTGCAAGCCAACAAGTCGATAACCGCGATAATTCGTATTTTGTGGCTGTGCGCCACAGAATAGATTGTCGTATTAGGTTTTTGTAGCTGGGAGCAACAGATTTGATAGCCGTATGAACTGTTCTCTGTAGCTGCAAGGCAAAGAGTCGATAACCGCGTTAATTCGTATTTTGTGGCTGTGCGCCACATAATAGATAGTCGTATTAGGTTTTTGTAGCTGGGAGCAACATATTTGATAGCCGTATAACCTTTTTCCTGTAGCTGCACGGCAAAGAGTCAATAACCGCGTTAATTTGTCTTTTGTGGCTGTGCGCCACAGAATATAAAGTCGTATTAGGTTTTTGTAGCTGGGAGCAACAGACTTGATAGCCGTATAAACTTTTTTTCTGTAGCTGCAAGGCAAAGAGGTAATAACCGCGTTAATTTGTCTTTTGTGGCTGTGCGCCACAGAATATAAAGTCGTATTAGGTTTTTGTAGCTGGGAGCAACAGATTTGATAGCCGTATGAAATGTTCTCTGTAACTGCAAGGCAAAGAATCAATAACCGCGTTAATTTGTATTTTGTGGCTGTGCGCCACAGAATATAAAGTCGTATTATGTTTTTGTATTTGGAAGCAACAGACTTGATAGCCGTATGATTTTTTTTTTGTAGCTGCAAGTCAAAATGTCAATAACCGCGTTAATTCGTCTTTGTGGCTGTGCGCCACAGAATAGATTGTCGTATTAGGTTTTTGTAGCTGGGAGCAACAGATTTGATAGCCGTATGAAATGTTCTCTGTAACTGCGAGGCAAAGAGTCAATAACCGCGTTAATTCGTCTTTTGTGGCTGTGCGCCACAGAATATATAGTCGTATTAGGTTTTTGTAGCTGGGAGCAACAGACTTGATAGCCGTATGAACTTTTCTCTGTAGCTGCAAGCCAACAAGTCGATAACCGCGATAATTTGTATTTTGTGGCTGTGCGCCACAGAATAGATTGTCGTATTAGGTTTTTGTAGCTGGGAGCAACAGATTTGATAGCCGTATGAACTGTTCTCTGTAGCTGCAAGGCAAAGAGTCGATAACCGCGTCAATTCGTATTTTGTGGCTGTGCGCCACAGAATAGATAGTCGTATTAGGTTTTTGTAGCTGGGAGCAACATACTTGGTAGCCGTATAACCTTTTTCCTGTAGCTGCACGGCAAAGAGTCAATAACCGCGTTAATTTGTCTTTTGTGGCTGTGCGCCACAGAATAGATTGTCGTATTAGGTTTTTGTAGCTGGGAGCAACAGATTTGATAGCCGTATGAAATATTCTCTGTAACTGCGAGGCAAAGAGTCAATAACCGCGTTAATTCGTCTTTTGTGGCTGTGCGCCACAGAATATATAGTCGTATTAGGTTTTTGTAGCTGGGAGCAACAGACTTGATAGCCGTATGAACTGTTCTCTGTAGCTGCAAGGCAAAGAGTCGATAACCGCGTTAATTCGTATTTTGTGGCTGTGCGCCACAGAATAGATAGTCGTATTAGGTTTTTTTAGCTGGGAGCAACATACTTGATAGCCGTATAACCTTTTTCCTGTAGCTGCACGGCAAAGAGTCAATAACCGCGTTAATTTGTCTTTTGTGGCTGTGCGCCACAGAATATAGAGTCGTATTAGGTTTTCGTAGCTGGGAGCAACAGACTTGATAGCCGTATGAATTTTTTTCTGTAGCTGCAAGGCAAAGAGGTAATAACCGCGTTAATTTGTCTTTTGTGGCTGTGCGCCACAGAATAGATTGTCGTATCAGGTTTTTGTAGCTGGGAGCAACAGACTTGATAGCCGTATGAACTTTTCTCTGTAGCTGCAAGCCAACAAGTCAATAACCGCGTTAATTCGTCTTTTGTGGCTGTGCGCCACAGAATATATAGTCGTATTAGGTTTTTGTAGCTGGGAGCAACAGACTTGATAGCCGTATGAACTGTTCTCTGTAGCTGCAAGGCAAAGAGTCGATAACCGCGTTAATTTGTATTTTGTGGCTGTGCGCCACAGAATAGATAGTCGTATTAGGTTTTTTTAGCTGGGAGCAACATACTTGATAGCCGTATAACCTTTTTCCTGTAGCTGCACGGCAAAGAGTCAATAACCGCGTTAATTTGTCTTTTGTGGCTGTGCGCCACAGAATATAGAGTCGTATTAGGTTTTCGTAGCTGGGAGCAACAGACTTGATAGCCGTATAAATTTTTTTCTGTAGCTGCAAGGCAAAGAGGTAATAACCGCGTTAATTTGTCTTTTGTGGCTGTGCGCCACAGAATAGATTGTCGTATCAGGTTTTTGTAGCTGGGAGCAACAGATTTGATAGCCGTATGAAATATTCTCTGTAACTGCGAGGCAAAGAGTCAATAACCGCGTTAATTCGTCTTTTGTGGCTGTGCGCCACAGAATATATAGTCGTATTAGGTTTTTGTAGCTGGGAGCAACAGACTTGATAGCCGTATGAACTGTTCTCTGTAGCTGCAAGGCAAAGAGTCGATAACCGCGTTAATTCGTATTTTGTGGCTGTGCGCCACAGAATAGATAGTCGTATTAGGTTTTTTTAGCTGGGAGCAACATACTTGATAGCCGTATAACCTTTTTCCTGTAGCTGCACGGCAAAGAGTCAATAACCGCGTTAATTTGTCTTTTGTGGCTGTGCGCCACAGAATAGATTGTCGTATTAGGTTTTTGTAGCTGGGAGCAACAGATTTGATAGCCGTATGAAATATTCTCTGTAACTGCGAGGCAAAGAGTCAATAACCGCGTTAATTCGTCTTTTGTGGCTGTGCGCCACAGAATAGATTGTCGTATCAGGTTTTTGTAGCTGGGAGCAACAGATTTGATAGCCGTATGAAATATTCTCTGTAACTGCGAGGCAAAGAGTCAATAACCGCGTTAATTCGTCTTTTGTGGCTGTGCGCCACAGAATATATAGTCGTATTAGGTTTTTGTAGCTGGGAGCAACAGACTTGATAGCCGTATGAACTGTTCTCTGTAGCTGCAAGGCAAAGAGTCGATAACCGCGTTAATTCGTATTTTGTGGCTGTGCGCCACAGAATAGATAGTCGTATTAGGTTTTTTTAGCTGGGAGCAACATACTTGATAGCCGTATAACCTTTTTCCTGTAGCTGCACGGCAAAGAGTCAATAACCGCGTTAATTTGTCTTTTGTGGCTGTGCGCCACAGAATAGATTGTCGTATTAGGTTTTTGTAGCTGGGAGCAACAGATTTGATAGCCGTATGAAATATTCTCTGTAACTGCGAGGCAAAGAGTCAATAACCGCGTTAATTCGTCTTTTGTGGCTGTGCGCCACAGAATATATAGTCGTATTAGGTTTTTGTAGCTGGGAGCAACAGACTTGATAGCCGTATGAACTGTTCTCTGTAGCTGCAAGGCAAAGAGTCGATAACCGCGTTAATTCGTATTTTGTGGCTGTGCGCCACAGAATAGATAGTCGTATTAGGTTTTTTTAGCTGGGAGCAACATACTTGATAGCCGTATAACCTTTTTCCTGTAGCTGCACGGCAAAGAGTCAATAACCGCGTTAATTTGTCTTTTGTGGCTGTGCGCCACAGAATATAGAGTCGTATTAGGTTTTCGTAGCTGGGAGCAACAGACTTGATAGCCGTATGAATTTTTTTCTGTAGCTGCAAGGCAAAGAGGTAATAACCGCGTTAATTTGTCTTTTGTGGCTGTGCGCCACAGAATAGATTGTCGTATCAGGTTTTTGTAGCTGGGAGCAACAGACTTGATAGCCGTATGAACTTTTCTCTGTAGCTGCAAGCCAACAAGTCAATAACCGCGTTAATTCGTCTTTTGTGGCTGTGCGCCACACAATATATAGTCGTATTAGGTTTTTGTAGCTGGGAGCAACAGACTTGATAGCCGTATGAACTGTTCTCTGTAGCTGCAAGGCAAAGAGTCGATAACCGCGTTAATTTGTATTTTGTGGCTGTGCGCCACAGAATAGATAGTCGTATTAGGTTTTTTTAGCTGGGAGCAACATACTTGATAGCCGTATAACCTTTTTCCTGTAGCTGCACGGCAAAGAGTCAATAACCGCGTTAATTTGTCTTTTGTGGCTGTGCGCCACAGAATATAGAGTCGTATTAGGTTTTCGTAGCTGGGAGCAACAGACTTGATAGCCGTATAAATTTTTTTCTGTAGCTGCAAGGCAAAGAGGTAATAACCGCGTTAATTTGTCTTTTGTGGCTGTGCGCCACAGAATAGATTGTCGTATCAGGTTTTTGTAGCTGGGAGCAACAGACTTGATAGCCGTATGAACTTTTCTCTGTAGCTGCAAGCCAACAAGTCGATAACCGCGATAATTCGTATTTTGTGGCTGTGCGCCACAGAATAGATTGTCGTATTAGGTTTTTGTAGCTGGGAGCAACAGATTTGATAGCCGTATGAACTGTTCTCTGTAGCTGCAAGGCAAAGAGTCGATAACCGCGTTAATTCGTATTTTGTGGCTGTGCACCACAGAATAGATTGTCGTATTAGGTTTTTGTAGCTGGGAGCAACATATTTGATAGCCGTATAACCTTTTCCCTGTAGCTGCACGGCAAAGAGTCAATAACCGCGTTAATTTGTCTTTTGTGGCTGTGCGCCACAGAATATAAAGTCGTATTAGGTTTTTGTAGCTGGGAGCAACAGACTTGATAGCCGTATGAACTTTTTTCTGTAGCTGCAAGGCGAAGAGGTAATAACCGCGTTAATTTGTCTTTTGTGGCTGTGCGCCACAGAATAGATTGTCGTATTAGGTTTTTGTAGCTGGGAGCAACAGACTTGATAGCCGTATGAACTTTTTTCTGTAGCTGCAAGGCAAAGAGGTAATAACCGCGTTAATTTGTCTTTTGTGGCTGTGCGCCATAGGATATAAAGTCGTATTAGGTTTTTGTAGCCATGAGCAACAGACTTGATAGCCGTATAAACTTTTTTCTGTAGCTGCAAGGCAAAGAGTCGATAACCGCGTTATATCGTATTTTGTGGCTGTGTGCCACAGAATAGATAGTTGTATTGGGTTTTTCTAGCTGGGAGCAACATACTTGATAGCCATATAAACTTTTTTTCTGTAGCTGCACGGCAAAGAGTCAATAACCGCGTTAATTTGTCTTTTGTGGCTGTGCGCCACAGAATATAAAGTCGTATTAGGTTTTTGTAGCTGGGAGCAACAGACTTGAGAGCCGTATAAACTTTTTTTCTTTAGCTGCAAGGCAAAGAGATAATAACCGCGTTAATTTGTCTTTTGTGGCTGTGCGCCACAGAATATAAAGTCGTATTAGGTTTTTGTAGCTGGGAGCAACAGATTTGATAGCCGTATGAAATGTTCTCTGTAACTGCAAGGCAAAGAGTCAATAACCGCGTTAATTTGTATTTTGTGGCTGTGCGCCACAGAATATAAAGTCGTATTATGTTTTTGTAGTTGGAAGCAACAGACTTGATAGCCGTATGATTTTTTTTGTAGCTGCAAGTCAAAATGTCAATAACCGCGTTAATTCGTCTTTGTGGCTGTGCGCCACAGAATAGATTGTCGTATTAGGTTTTTGTAGCTGGGAGCAACAGATTTGATAGCCGTATGAAATGTTCTCTGTAACTGCGAGGCAAAGAGTCAATAACCGCGTTAATTCGTCTTTTGTGGCTGTGCGCCACAGAATATATAGTCGTATTAGGTTTTTGTAGCTGGGAGCAACAGACTTGATAGCCGTATGAACTTTTCTCTGTAGCTGCAAGCCAACAAGTCGATAACCGCGATAATTTGTATTTTGTGGCTGTGCGCCACAGAATAGATTGTCGTATTAGGTTTTTGTAGCTGGGAGCAACAGATTTGATAGCCGTATGAACTGTTCTCTGTAGCTGCAAGGCAAAGAGTCAATAACGCGTTAATTCGTCTTTTGTGGCTGTGCGCCACAGAATATATAGTCGTCTTAAGTTTTTGTATCTGGGAGCAACATACTTGATAGCCGTATGAACTTTTTTCTGTAGCTGCAAGGCAAAGAGTCAACAACCGCGTTAAGTCGTCTTTTGTGGCTGTGCGCCACGAAATATATAGTCGTGTTGAGTCTTTGTAGCTGGGAGCAACATACTTGATAGCCGTATAAACTTTTTTCTGTAGCTTTACGGCAAAGAGTCAATAACCGCGTTAATTTGTCTTTTGTGGCTGTGCGCCACAGAATATGGAGTCGTATTAGGTTTTTGTAGCTGGGAGCAACATACTTGATAGCCGTATAAACTTTTTTCTGTAGCTGCACGGCAAAGAGTCAATAACCGCGTTAATTTGTCTTTTGTGGCTGTGCGCCACAGAATATAAAGTCGTATTAGGTTTTTGTAGCCATGAGCAACAGACTTGATAGCCGTATAAACTTTTTCTGTAGCTGCAAGGCAAAGAGGTAATAACCGCGTTAATTTGTCTTTTGTGGCTGTGCGCCACAGAATAGATTGTCGTATCAGGTTTTTGTAGCTGGGAGCAACAGACTTGATAGCCGTATGAACTTTTTTCTGTAGCTGCAAGGCAAAGAGGTAATAACCGCGTTAATTTGTCTTTTGTGGCTGTGCGCCACAGGATATAAAGTCGCATTAGGTTTTTGTAGCCATGAGCAACAGACTTGAAAGCCGTATAAACTTTTTTTTCTGTAGCTGCAAGGCAAAGAGTCGATAACCACGTTAATTCGTATTTTGTGGCTGTGCGCCACAGATTAGATTGTCGTATTAGGTTTTTGTAGCTGGGAGCAACAGATTTGATAGCCGTATGAAATGTTCTCTGTAACTGCAAGGCAAAGAGTCAATAACCGCGTTAATTTGTATTTTGTGGCTGTGCGCCACAGGATATAAAGTCGTATTAGGTTTTTGTAGCTGGGAGCAACAGACTTGATAGCCGTATAAACTTTTTTCTGTAGCTGCAAGGCAAAGAGTCGATAACCGCGTAAATTCGTATTTTGTGGCTGTGCGCCACAGAATAGATTGTCGTATTAGGTTTTTGTAGCTGGGAGCAACAGATTTGATAGCCGTATGAAATGTTCTCTGTAACTGCAAGGCAAAGAGTCAATAACCGCGTTAATTTGTATTTTGTGGCTGTGCGCCACAGAATATAAAGTCGTATTATGTTTTTGTAGTTGGGAGCAACAGACTTGATAGCCGTATGATTTTTTTTGTAGCTGCAAGTCAAAATGTCAATAACCGCGTTAATTCGTTTTTGTGGCTGTGCGCCACAGAATAGATTGTCGTATTAGTTTTTTGTAGCTGGGAGCAACAGACTTGATAGCCGTATTAACTTTTTTCTGTAGCTGCAAAGCAAACAGTCGATAACCGCGTTAATTCGTATTTTGTGGCTGTGCGCCACAGAATAGATAGTCGTATTAGGTTTTTGTAGCTGGGAGCAACATACTTGATAGCCGTATAAACTTTTTTCTGTAGCTGCACAACAAAGAGTCAATAACCGCGTTAATTTGTCTTTTGTGGCTGTGCGCCACAGAATATAAAGTCGTATTAGGTTTTTGTAGCCATGAGCAACAGACTTGATAGCCGTATAAACTTTTTCTGTAGCTGCAAGGCAAAGAGGTAATAACCGCGTTAATTTGTCTTTTGTGGCTGTGCGCCACAGAATAGATTGTCGTATCAGGTTTTTGTAGCTGGGAGCAACAGACTTGATAGCCGTATTAACTTTTTTCTGTAGCTGCAAAGCAAACAGTCGATAACCGCGTTAATTCGTATTTTGTGGCTGTGCGCCACAGAATAGATAGTCGTATTAGGTTTTTGTAGCTGGGAGCAACATACTTGATAGCCGTATAAACTTTTTTCTGTAGCTGCACGGCAAAGAGTCAATAACCGCGTTAATTTGTCTTTTGTGGCTGTGCGCCACAGAATATAAAGTCGTATTAGGTTTTTGTAGCCATGAGCAACATACTTGATAGCCGTATAAACTTTTTTCTGTAGCTGCAAGGCAAAGAGGTAATAACCGCGTTAATTTGTCTTTTGTGGCTGTGCGCCACAGAATAGATAGTCGTATTAGGTTTTTGTAGCTGGGAGCAACATACTTGATAGCCGTATAAACTTTTTTCTGTAGCTGCACGGCAAAGAGTCAATAACCGCGTTAATTTGTCTTTTGTGGCTGTGCGCCACAGAATATAAAGTCGTATTAGGTTTTTGTAGCCATGAGCAACAGACTTGATAGCCGTATAAACTTTTTTCTGTAGCTGCAAGGCAAAGAGGTAATAACCGCGTTAATTTGTCTTTTGTGGCTGTGCGCCACAGAATAGATTGTCGTATCAGGTTTTTGTAGCTGGGAGCAACAGACTTGATAGCCGTATGAACTTTTCTCTGTAGCTGCAAGCCAACAAATCGATAACCGCGATAATTCGTATTTTGTGGCTGTGCGCCACAGAATAGATTGTCGTATTAGGTTTTTGTAGCTGGGAGCAACAGATTTGATAGCCGTATGGACTGTTTTCTGTAGCTGCAAGGCAAAGAGTCGATAACCGCGTTAATTCGTATTTTGTGGCTGTGCGCCACAGAATAGTATTAGGTTTTTGTAGCTGGGAGCAACATACTTGATAGCCGTATAACCTTTTTCCTGTAGCTGCACGGCAAAGAGTCAATAACCGCGTTAATTTGTCTTTTGTGGCTGTGCGCCACAGAATATAAAGTCGAATTAGGTTTTCGTAGCTGGGAGCAACAGACTTGATAGCGTATGAACTTTTTTCTGTAGCTGCACGGCAAAGAGTCAATAACCGCGTTAAATTGTCTTTTGTGGCTGTGCGCCACAGAATATAAAGTCGTATTAGGTTTTTGTAGCCATGAGCAACATACTTGATAGCCGTATAAACTTTTTTCTGTAGCTGCAAGGCAAAGAGGTAATAACCGCGTTAATTTGTCTTTTGTGGCTGTGCGCCACAGAATAGATAGTCGTACTAGGTTTTTGTAGCTGGGAGCAACAGACTTGATAGCCGTATAAACTTTTTTCTGTAGCTGCTAGGCAAAGAGTCGATAACAGCGTTAATTCGTATTTTGTGGCTGTGCGCCACAGAATAGATTGTCGTATTAGGTTTTTGTAGCTGGGAGCAACAGATTTGATAGCCGTATGATTTTTTTTGTAGCTGCAAGTCAAAATGTCAATAACCGCGTTAATTCGTTTTTGTGGCTGTGCGCCACAGAATATAAAGTCGTATTAGGTTTTTGTAGCCATGAGCAACAGACTTGAAAGCCGTATAAACTTTTTTTCTATAGCTGCAAGGCAAAGAGTCGATAACCACGTTAATTCGTGTTTTGTGGCTGTGCGCCACAGAATAGATAGTCGTATTAGGTTTTTGTAGCTGGGAGCAACAGACTTGATAGCCGTATGAACTTTTTTCTGTAGCTGCAAGGCAAAGAGGTAATAGCCGCGTTAATTTGTCTTTTGTGGCTGTGCGCCTTAGAATAGATTGTCGTATCAGGTTTTTGTAGCTGGGAGCAACAGACTTGATAGCCGTATGAACTTTTTTCTGTAGCTGCAAGGCAAAGAGGTAATAACCGCGTTAATTTGTCTTTTGTGGCTGTGCGCCACAGGATATAAAGTCGTATTAGGTTTTTGTAGCTGGGAGCAACAGACTTGATAGCCGTATGAACTTTTTTTTGTAGCTGCAAGGCAAAGAGGTAATAGCCGCGTTAATTTGTCTTTTGTGGCTGTGCGCCTTAGAATAGATTGTCGTATCAGGTTTTTGTAGCTGGGAGCAACAGACTTGATAGCCGTATGAACTTTTTTCTGTAGCTGCAAGGCAAAGAGGTAATAACCGCGTTAATTTGTCTTTTGTGGCTGTGCGCCACAGAATATAAAGTCGTATTAGGTTTTTGTAGCTGGGAGCAACATACTTGATAGCCGTATAAACTTTTTTCTGTAGCTGCACGGCAAAGAGTCAATAACCGCGTTAATTTGTCTTTTGTGGCTGTGCGCCACAGAATAGATTGTCGTATCAGGTTTTTGTAGCTGGGAGCAACATACTTGATAGCCGTATAAACTTTTTTCTGTAGCTGCAAGGCAAAGAGTCAATAACCGCGTTAATTCGTCTTTTGTGGCTGTGCGCCACAGAATAGATTGTCGTATTAGGTTTTTGTAGCTGGGAGCAACAGATTTGATAGCCGTATGAAATATTCTCTGTAACTGCGAGGCAAAGAGTCAATAACCGCGTTAATTCGTTTTTTGTGGCTGTGCGCCACAGAATATATAGTCGTATTAGGTTTTTGTAGCTGGGAGCAACAGACTTGATAGCCGTATGAACTGTTCTCTGTAGCTGCAAGGCAAAGAGTCGATAACCGCGTTAATTCGTATTTTGTGGCTGTGCGCCACAGAATAGATAGTCGTATTAGGTTTTTTTAGCTGGGAGCAACATACTTGATAGCCGTATAACCTTTTTTCTGTAGCTGCACGGCAAAGAGTCAATAACCGCGTTAATTTGTCTTTTGTGGCTGTGCGCCACAGAATATAAAGTCGTATTAGGTTTTCGTAGCTGGGAGCAACAGACTTGATAGCCGTATGAATTTTTTTCTGTAGCTGCAAGGCAAAGAGGTAATAAACGCGTTGATTTGTCTTTTGTGGCTGTGCGCCAAAGAATAGATTGTCGTATCAGGTTTTTGTAGCTGGGAGCAACAGACTTGATAGCCGTATGAACTTTTCTCTGTAGCTGCAAGCCTACAAGTCGATAACCGCGATAATTCGTATTTTGTGGCTGTGCGCCACAGAATAGATTGTCGTATTAGGTTTTTGTAGCTGGGAGCAACAGATTTGATAGCCGTATGAACTGTTCTCTGTAGCTGCAAGGCAAAGAGTCGATAACCGCGTTAATTCGTATTTTGTGGCTGTGCGCCACATAATTGATAGTCGTATTAGGTTTTTGTAGCTGGGAGCAACATATTTGATAGCCGTATAACCTTTTTCCTGTAGCTGCACGGCAAAGAGTCAATAACCGCGTTAATTTGTCTTTTGTGGCTGTGCGCCACAGAATATAAAGTCGTATTAGGTTTTTGTAGCTGGGAGCAACAGACTTGATAGCCGTATGAACTTTTTTCTGTAGCTGCAAGGCAAAGAGGTAATAACCGCGTTAATTTGTCTTTTGTGGCTGTGCGCCACAGAATAGATTGTCGTATCAGGTTTTTGTAGCTGGGAGCAACAGACTTGATAGCCGTATGAACTTTTTTCTGTAGCTGCAAGGCAAAGAGGTAATAACCGCGTTAATTTGTCTTTTGTGGCTGTGCGCCATAGAATATAAAGTCGTATTAGGTTTTTGTAGCCATGAGCAACAGACTTGATAGCCGTATAAACTTTTTTCTGTAGCTGCAAGGCAAAGAGTCGATAACCGCGTTATATCGTATTTTGTGGCTGTGTGCCACAGAATAGATAGTTGTATTGGGTTTTCTAGCTGGGAGCAACATACTTGATAGCCATATAAACTTTTTTCTGTAGCTGCACGGCAAAGAGTCAATAACCGCGTTAATTTGTCTTTGTGGCTGTGCGCCACAGAATATAAAGTCGTATTAGGTTTTTGTAGCTGGGAGCAACAGACTTGATAGCCGTATAAACTTTTTTCTGTAGCTGCAAGGCAAAGAGGTAATAACCGCGTTAATTTGTCTTTTGTGGCTGTGCGCCACAGAATATAAAGTCGTATTAGGTTTTGTAGCTGGGAGCAACAGATTTGATAGCCGTATGAAATGTTCTCTGTAACTGCAAGGCAAAGAATCAATAACCGCGTTAATTTGTATTTTGTGGCTGTGCGCCACAGAATATAAAGTCGTATTATGTTTTTGTATTTGGAAGCAACAGACTTGATAGCCGTATGATTTTTTTTTGTAGCTGCAAGTCAAAATGTCAATAACCGCGTTAATTCGTCTTTGTGGCTGTGCGCCACAGAATAGATTGTCGTATTAGGTTTTGTAGCTGGGAGCAACAGATTTGATAGCCGTATGAAATGTTCTCTGTAACTGCGAGGCAAAGAGTCAATAACCGCGGTAATTCGTCTTTTGTGGCTGTGCGCCACAGAATATATAGTCGTATTAGGTTTTTGTAGCTGGGAGCAACAGACTTGATAGCCGTATGAACTTTTCTCTGTAGCTGCAAGCCAACAAGTCGATAACCGCGATAATTTGTATTTTGTGGCTGTACGCCACAGAATAGATTGTCGTATTAGGTTTTTGTAGCTGGGAGCAACAGATTTGATAGCCGTATGAACTGTTTCTCTGTAGCTGCAAGGCAAAGAGTCGATAACCGCGTCAATTCGTATTTTGTGGCTGTGCGCCACAGAATAGATAGTCGTATTAGGTTTTTGTAGCTGGGAGCAACATACTTGGTAGCCGTATAACCTTTTTCCTGTAGCTGCACGGCAAAGAGTCAATAACCTCGTTAATTTGTCTTTTGTGGCTGTGCGCCACAGAATAGATTGTCGTATTAGGTTTTTGTAGCTGGGAGCAACAGATTTGATAGCCGTATGAAATATTCTCTGTAACTGCGAGGCAAAGAGTCAATAACCGCGTTAATTCGTCTTTTGTGGCTGTGCGTCACAGAATATATAGTCGTATTAGGTTTTTGTAGCTGGGAGCAACAGACTTGATAGCCGTATGAACTGTTCTCTGTAGCTGCAAGGCAAAGAGTCGATAACCGCGTTAATTCGTATTTTGTGGCTGTGCGCCACAGAATAGATAGTCGTATTAGGTTTTTTTAGCTGGGAGCAACATACTTGATAGCCGTATAACCTTTTTCCTGTAGCTGCACGGCAAAGAGTCAATAACCGCGTTAATTTGTCTTTTGTGGCTGTGCGCCACAGAATATAGAGTCGTATTAGGTTTTCGTAGCTGGGAGCAACAGACTTGATAGCCGTATGAATTTTTTTCTGTAGCTGCAAGGCAAAGAGGTAATAACCGCGTTAATTTGTCTTTTGTGGCTGTGCGCCACAGAATAGATTGTCGTATCAGGTTTTTGTAGCTGGGAGCAACAGACTTGATAGCCGTATGAACTTTTCTCTGTAGCTGCAAGCCAACAAGTCAATAACCGCGTTAATTCGTCTTTTGTGGCTGTGCGCCACAGAATATATAGTCGTATTAGGTTTTTGTAGCTGGGAGCAACAGACTTGATAGCCGTATGAACTGTTCTCTGTAGCTGCAAGGCAAGAGTCGATAACCGCGTTAATTCGTATTTTGTGGCTGTGCGCCACAGAATAGATAGTCGTATTAGGTTTTTTAGCTGGGAGCAACATACTTGATAGCCGTATACCTTTTTCCTGTAGCTGCACGGCAAAGAGTCAATAACCGCGTTAATTTGGTCTTTTGTGGCTGTGCGCCACAGAATATTGAGTCGTATTAGGGTTTTCGTAGCTGGGAGCAACAGACTTGATAGCCGTATGAATTTTTTTCTGTAGCTGCAAGGCAAAGAGGTAATAACCGCGTTAATTTGTCTTTTGTGGCTGTGCGCCACAGAATAGATTGTCGTATCAGGTTTTTTGTAGCGGGGAGCAACAGACTTGATAGCCGTATGAACTTTTCTCTGTAGCTGCAAGCCAACAAGTCGATAACCGCGATAATTCGTATTTTGTGGCTGTGCGCCACAGAATAGATTGTCGTATTAGGTTTTTTGTAGCTGGAGCAACAGATTTGATAGCCGTATGAACTGTTCTCTGTAGCTGCAAGGCAAAGAGTCGATAACCGCGTTAATTCGTATTTTGTGGCTGTGCACCACAGAATAGATAGTCGTATTAGGTTTTTGTAGCTGGGAGCAACATATTTGATAGCCGTATAACCTTTTCCCTGTAGCTGCACGGCAAAGAGTCATTAACCGCGTTAATTTGTCTTTTGTGCTGTGCGCCACAGAATATAAAGTCGTATTAGGTTTTTGTAGCTGGGAGCAACAGACTTGATAGCCGTATGAACTTTTTTCTGTAGCTGCAAGGCGAAGAGGTAATAACCGCGTTAATTTGTCTTTTGTGGCTGTGCGCCACAGAATAGATTGTCGTATTAGGTTTTTGTAGCTGGGAGCAACAGACTTGATAGCCGTATGAACTTTTTTCTGTAGCTGCAAGGCAAAGATGTAATAACCGCGTTAATTTGTCTTTTGTGCTGTGCGCCATAGGATATAAAGTCGTATTAGGTTTTTGTAGCCATGAGCAACAGACTTGATAGCCGTATAAACTTTTTTCTGTAGCTGCAAGGCAAAGAGTCGATACCGCGTTATATCGTATTTTGTGGCTGTGTGCCACAGAAAGATAGTTGTATTGGGTTTTTCTAGCTGGAGCAACATACTTGATAGCCATATAAACTTTTTTTCTGTAGCTGCACGGCAAAGAGTCAATAACCGCGTTAATTTGTCTTTTGTGGCTGTGCGCCACAGAATATAAAGTCGTATTAGGTTTTTGTAGCTGGGAGCAGCAGACTTGAGAGCCGTATAAACTTTTTTTCTCTAGCTGCAAGGCAAAGAGATAATACCGCGTTACTTTGTCTTTTGTGGCTGTGCGCCACAGAATATAAAGTCGTATTAGGTTTTTGTAGCTGGGAGCAACAGATTTGATAGCCGTATGAAATGTTCTCTGTAACTGCAAGGCAAAGAGTCAATAACCGCGTTAATTTGTCTTTTGTGGCTGTGCGCCACAGAATATAAAGTCGTATTAGGTTTTTGTAGCCATGAGCAACAGACTTGATAGCCGTATAAACTTTTTTTCTGTAGCTGCAAGGCAAAGAGTCAATAACCGCGTTAATTTGTATTTTGTGGCTGTGCGCCACAGAATATAAAGTCGTATTATGTTTTTGTAGTTGGAAGCAACAGACTTGATAGCCGTATGATTTTTTTTGTAGCTGCAAGTCAAAATGTCAATAACCGCGTTAATTCGTATTTTGTGCTTTGCGCCACAGGATATATTGTCGTATCAGGTTTTGTAGCTGGGAACAACATACTTGATAGCCGTATTAACTTTTTTCTGTAGCTGCAAAGCAAACAGTCGATAACCGCGTTAATTCGTATTTTGTGGCTGTGCGCCACACAATAGATAGTCGTATTAGGTTTTTGTAGCTGGAGCAACATACTTGATAGCCGTATAAAAATTTTCTGTAGCTGCACGGCAAAGAGTCAATAACCGCGTTAATTTGTCTTTTGTGGCTGTGCGCCACAGAATATAAAGTCGTATTAGGTTTTTGTAGCTGGGAGCAACAGACTTGATAGCCGTATACACTTTTTTTCTGTAGCTGCAAGGCAAAGAGGTAATAACCGCGTTAATTTGTCTTTTGTGGCTGTGCGCCACAGAATATAAAGTCGTATTAGGTTTTTGTAGCTGGGAGCAACAGATTTGAGAGCCGTATGAAATGTTCTCTGTAACTGCAAGGCAAAGAGTCAATAACCGCGTTAATTTGTATTTTGTGGCTGTGCGCCACAGAATATAAAGTCGTATTATGTTTTGTAGTTGGAAGCAACAGACTTGATAGCCGTATGATTTTTTTTGGTAGCTGCAAGTCAAAGAGTCGATAACCGTGTTAATTCGTATTTTGTGGCAGTGCGCCACATAATAGATAGTCGTATTAGGTTTTTGTATCTGGGAGCAACAGACTTGATAGCCGTATGAACTGTTCTCTGCAGTTGCAAGGCAAGGAGTCGATAACTGTTCGGCATAGCCTAAACTTAGCATGTTGCACGGGCGCAGCTGATTAGCATAGCGACTGCGCACGTGAGCGCCAGACATGTTAATGCAGTGTTGGCACGTGGAAAGAAGACAAGAGGAGCTCACTCTTCAACTTACACCAACCATGGGATACGCTCTGGGCTACTCGCTCTCTCGGTTATCTCTCATAGATAACTACTCGTATATTCATTTATATTATAATAAACTTGTATTGCTAACTTGTTATGTTTTACTATGAATACAGTTTCTCTATAACATGTCTCTCCCATATTTCTCCCTAATGCTCATATGTGGTGATAATATCAATCAGATACTTATTATATTATATAGTTAACTCCGCGTGGCAATAGTATTGAAATAGTAATAGGCAGTTCTCCACTGACTGTCGAACATGGTTGCATCGGCCGAACTAGCTACTCAGCCGCTCATCCACATTATTCATTCCAAACTATGGTGATAACAGTCCCTTCAATTCACATAAGTCCATTTTATTCCACAATGTTTATTTTGAGTTTAATAGCAGTACAAGTGGGTAAATTTGTACTGAAATACCCTGGTAAAGTCCAACCTTTGGTAAGTTGGCGGGGAGCTAATTAGCGATGTAAACGTTTTGAACCCATTTGAATCTTTCGGATGCCCTTTTGTAGTGGAAACCCAAATTGACATCCACACATTTTTTTGAGCTCAGGACTCCCAGCATACGGGACCACGCAGAACGGCTGCGTATGCACGCGAAATGGGAAGTTCGCGCTGTGGTGAGGCGGTAGACAGCCACAGATGAAGGAAAAATAAATAGTCTGGTACGGACAGGCAAGAGGCGTAGTTTCAGGTGCTAGGAAACGTAGCGTGAGCCACCACTCCCATTGGATCCGTAATCTATTAGCTCATAATAACCATTCAATGAAATGCGATACGTGTGATTTTGAACCTATACGAGAATGAAATATCTTCAAATTTTCGATTCTATAATACTTTCTGTACAGGTAAAACTATCCCACACGAGCCAGAAGACCACTTGGTGCAGACATTTTTGACGAACCTATTTCTCTAGAACTACATAGTTGTTGATCAGGTTTCAAGCGTTCTCAATTTCTGCATAAATACTTACCAATATCATTGTGCACTCACCTAATATCAATGTGAAAAATTTAAAAAAAACACTTATTCCTCAACATCAATAATATTCCAATTACTTTTTGCAAATATCGACGACTTTCCATAGCCACAATTCGTATTTTGTTTCCATAGCCACACAATAGATAGTCGTATTAGGTTTTTGTAGCTGGGAGCAACATACTGATAGCCGTATAAAAATTTTATACCTTTCAGATCATTACCATTCAGTATTCTAACCGTATTCTAACCATACTTGATAGCCGTATAAAAATTCTATACCTTTCAGATCATTACCATTCAGTATTCTAACCGTTGTCATTCGAAGCGAGGTGCACTGCACAAACGAACGGAGATAGCAGACATTGGAAACGAGACTACATCATTTCACCCACAAGAACAAACAGTTACTTATACCATATTATTTCTTCTTCCGTGAAAACGTTCGATAATATCTGATTTAAAAAAAAAATGATTTGCGTTTCGGAATTGGTGCAAATATACTTCTTTCGGATTCTCCATATT
>CAXIWQ010000103.1:0-27150 GCA_964036275.1 Litoditis marina
GGAACCTGATTATTTCTGATGTATCCCATTGTCCGTTCGTTAAATATAGAGATGGGACTTGGCTTACAGCTTCACCGAGCTTCAGATAGACCCATATCGAGAATATAGTAGTTTGTTAGAATAAAATATTGTTTATAGCCTGACGAATAGAAATAAGTAGGGAAATAGGAGGGTGTAGCGGTATAATTCGGGAGCCGTAGAATAGGAATTCTACGCCTGACCACGGTTTGTTGGAAGCACAGGTGAATGGTATGTGCAAACCATGGTCAGCCTCACCGGGAATCTCCATGTTAGATATGAAGCTTTCCCCTTGCTTCACTCCAAACTATTACAGTAGTACACGGTTTGGTATGATGTTTATTACCATGAGACCGGGTGGCATGAAGGTCTCGTACACAAGTGAGGTCTAATCAATACTCTGCGGCAGGCTAGTTGTTATCGGCGCCTACACGCAGAGAGTGTAATAATGGTGGAGAGTATCAGACATGACACAGTGTTGATAAACCATCTTATACGTTACCTTCATGAAGTAATATGTTACTCATTGAAAATAAATTGATGTCTCGAGGTTCCTCCCAATTTCCCACGAGACACGTGACTTAGTACACGCAGGAAAAACATAATTGTAATTGTCTTAACATGACCGATTTAATGTAGTAGGCCAGTGTTGATAAACCATCTTATACGTTACCTTCATGAAGTGATATGTTACTCATTGAAAATAAATTGATGTCTCGAGGTTCCTCCCGATTTCCCACGAGACACGTGACTTAGCACACGCAGGGAGAACATAATTGTAATTGTCTTAACATGACCGATTTAATGTAGTAGGCCAGTGTTGATAAACCATCTTATACGTTACCTTCATGAAGTAATATGTTACTCATTGAAAATAAATTGATGTCTCGAGGTTCCTCTCAATTTCCCACGAGACACGTGACTTAGTACACGCAGGAAAAACATAATTGTAATTGTCTTAACATGACCGATTTAATGTAGTAGGCCAGTGTTGATGAACCATCTTATACGTTACCTTCATGAAGTAATATGTTACTCATTGAAAATAAATTGATGTCTCGAGGTTCCTCCCAATTCCCCACGAGACACGTGATTTATACACGCAGGGAGAACATAATTGTAATTGTCTTAACATGACCGATTTAATGTAGTAGGCCAGTGTTGATAAACCATCTTATACGTTACCTTCATAAAGTAATATGTTACTCATTGAAAATAAATTGATGTCTCGAGGTTCCTCCCAATTTCCCACGAGACACGTAACTTAGTACACGCAGGAAAAACATAACTGTAATTGTCTTAACATGACCGATTTAATGTAGTAGGCCAGTGTTGATAAACCATCTTATACGTTACCTTCATAAAGTAATATGTTACTCATTGAAAATAAATTGATGTCTTGAGGTTCCTCCCAATTTCCCACGAGACACGTGACTTAGTACACGCAGGGAGAACATAATTGTAATTGTCTTAACATGACCGATTTAATGTAGTAGGCCAGTGTTGATAAACCATCTTATACGTTACCTTCATGAAGTAATATGTTACTCATTGAAAAAAAATTGATGTCTCGAGGTTTCTCCCAATTTCCCACGAGACACGTAACTTAGTACACGCAGGAAAAACATAATTGTAATTGTCTTAACATGACCGATTTAATGTAGTAGGCCAGTGTTGATAAACCATCTTATACGTTACCTTCATGAAGTAATATGTTACTCATTGAAAATAAATTGATGTCTTGAGGTTCCTCCCAATTTTCCACGAGACACGTGACTTAGTACACGCAGTGAGAACATAATTGTAATTGTCTTAACATGACCGATTTAATGTAGTAGGCCAGTGTTGATAAACCATCTCATACGTTACCTTCATGAAGTAATATGTTACTCATTGAAAATAAATTGATGTCTCGAGGTTCCTCCCAATTTCCCACGAGACACGTGACTTAGTACACGCAGGAAAAACATAATTGTAATTGTCTTAACATTACCGATTTAATGTAGTAGGCCAGTGTTGATGAACCATCTTATACGTTACCTTCATGAAGTAATATGTTACTCATTGAAAATAAATTGATGTCTCGAGGTTCCTCCCAATTTCCCACGAGACACGTGACTAAGGCTGCGTTCACACTACGTGCACCCAGATGCAGCGGCCTCGCAACCTGGGGGCTCGCCTGCTAAAAACATGTTATCGATTGAGCCGCCGCATCCAGGTGCGGCGGCTCGTGCACCCAGGTGCATTTAGGAGGTTCATACTTATTTTGCAGCGGCCGCTCACTTTTGCCGCCGGTTTGGGATATTTTTGCATCCAACTCAAGAAGCCGCTGCCTTTGCTTGCAATCAAAGGCAGCGGCCACTTCCGTGCTTGCATTTTCTTTGTAACTTGAGTTTATTTGTTGTTCTGTTCCCATTGTGCATTTTTAATAAAGTTCTGTCAGGTGTTTGGAACAATATCATCAGTGAGCAGCAATTTTATAGTGGAAATACCGGTGTGCAACCGTCAGAGCTAATATTTTTCATAAATTCACAATAAAATATCGCGCGCGCGTGCACGCGACGCGACAGTTTTTTTAAAGTGGATGAAATCGTACCAAATTTAGCGTACGAGTGTAGTAGTATCTGATAACGTAAAATATAATTCATATTTTTGAAAAAACGCGCGCGCTGCACGCGATGCGACAGTTTTCTCAAAGTGGATGAAATCGTACCAAATTTGGCGTGCGAGTGTGGTAGTTATTGATAACGTCAAATACAATTCATATTTCTGAGAGAACGCGCGCGCTATTGCGCGCTATAATGTTTGAATTTTGCTCAAGTTTGAGAAAATCGTAACGGCCTCCAAGTAGGTTCATACTTCTCGACAGCAAGAAGCAGCGGCTTTCAGCTTTCAGATCCGGATGCAGCGGCTTTTGACTGAAATGCAGCCTTTGCTATTTTTGGCCGCTGCATCCAGATGCAGCGGCTCGAGTTGGAGGCGCGAAGTGTGAACGCAGCCTTAGTACACGCAGGGAGAACATAATTGTAATTGTCTTAACATGACCGATTTAATGTAGTAGGCCAGTGTTGATGAACCATCTTATACGTTACCTTCATAAAGTAAGATGTTACTCATTGAAAATAAATTGATGTCTCGAGGTTCCTCCCAATTTCCCACGAAACACGTGACTTAGTACACGCAGGAAAAACATAATTGTAATTGTCTTAACATGTCCGATTTAATGTAGTAGGAGAGTGTTGATAAACCATCTTATACGTTACCTTCATGAAGTAATATGTTACTCATTGAAAATAAATTGATTTCTCGAGGTTCCTCCCAATTTCCCACGAGACACGTGACTTAGTACACGCAGGGAGAACATAATTGTAATTGTCTTAACATGACCGATTTAATGTAGTAGGCCAGTGTTGATAAACCATCTTATACATTACCTTCATGAAGTAATATGTTACTCATTGAAAATAAATTGATGTCTCGAGGTTCCTCCCAATTTCCCACGAGACTTGTGACTTAGTACACGCAGGAAAAACATAATTGTAATTGTCTTAACATGATCGATTTAATGTAGTAGGCCAGTGTTGATAAACCATCTTATACGTTACCTTCATGAAGTAATATGTTACTCATTGAAAATAAATTGATGTCTCGAGGTTCCTCCCAATTTCCCACGAGACACGTGACTTAGTACACGCAGGGAGAACATAATTGTAATTGTCTTAACATGATCGATTTAATGTAGTAGGCCAGTGTTGATAAACCATCTTATACGTTACCTTCATGAAGTAATATGTTACTCATTGAAAATAAATTGATGTCTCGAGGTTCCTCCCAATTTCCCACGAGACACGTGACTTAGTACACGCAGGAAAAACATGATTGTAATTGTCTTAACATGATCGATTTAATGTAGTAGGCCAGTGTTGATAAACCATCTTATACGTTACCTTCATGAAGTAATATGTTACTCATTGAAAATAAATTGATGTCTCGAGGTTCCTCCCAATTTCCCACGAGACACGTGACTTAGTACACGCAGAGAGAACATAATTGTAATTGTCTTAACATGACCGATTTAATGTAGTAGGCCAGTGTTGATAAACCATCTTATACGTTACCTTCATGAAGTAATATGTTACTCATTGAAAATAAATTGATGTCTCGAGGTTCCTCCCAATTTCCCACGAGACACGTGACTTAGTACACGCAGGGAGAACATAATTGTAATTGTCTTAACATGACCGATTTAATGTAGTAGGCCAGTGTTGATGAACCATCTTATACGTTACCTTCATAAAGTAATATGTTACTCATTGAAAATAAATTGATGTCTCGAGGTTCCTCCCAATTTCCCACGAGACACGTGACTTAGTACACGCAGAGAGAACATAATTGTAATTGTCTTAACATGACCGATTTAATGTAGTAGGCCAGTGTTGATAAACCATCTTATACGTTACCTTCATGAAGTAATATGTTACTCATTGAAAATAAATTGATGTCTCGAGGTTCCTCCCAATTTCCCACGAGACACGTGACTTAGTACACGCAGGGAGAACATAATTGTAATTGTCTTAACATGACCGATTTAATGTAGTAGGCCAGTGTTGATGAACCATCTTATACGTTACCTTCATAAAGTAATATGTTACTCATTGAAAATAAATTGATGTCTCGAGGTTCCTCCCAATTTCCCACGAGACACGTGACTTAGTACACGCAGGAAAAACATAATTGTAATTGTCTTAACATGACCGATTTAATGTAGTAGGAGAGTGTTGATAAACCATCTTATACGTTACCTTCATGAAGTAATATGTTACTCATTGAAAATAAATTGATGTCTCGAGGTTTCTCCCAATTTCCCACGAGACACGTGACTTAGTACACGCAGGAAAAACATAATTGTAATTGTCTTAACATGACCGATTTAATGTAGTAGGCCAGTGTTGATAAACCATCTTGTACGTTACCTTCATGAAGTAATATGTTACTCATTGAAAATAAATTGATGTCTCGAGGTTCCTCCCAATTTCCCACGAGACTTGTGACTTAGTACACGCAGGAAAAACATAATTGTAATTGTCTTAACATGATCGATTTAATGTAGTAGGCCAGTGTTGATAAACCATCTTATACGTTACCTTCATGAAGTAATATGTTACTCATTGAAAATAAATTGATGTCTCGAGGTTCCTCCCAATTTCCCACGAGACACGTGACTTAGTACACGCAGGGAGAACATAATTGTAATTGTCTTAACATGATCGATTTAATGTAGTAGGCCAGTGTTGATAAACCATCTTATACGTTACCTTCATGAAGTAATATGTTACTCATTGAAAATAAATTGATGTCTCGAGGTTCCTCCCAATTTCCCACGAGACACGTGACTTAGTACACGCAGGAAAAACATGATTGTAGTTGTCTTAACATGATCGATTTAATGTAGTAGGCCAGTGTTGATAAACCATCTTATACGTTACCTTCATGAAGTAATATGTTACTCATTGAAAATAAATTGATGTCTCGAGGTTCCTCCCAATTTCCCACGAGACACGTGACTTAGTACACGCAGAGAGAACATAATTGTAATTGTCTTGACATGACCGATTTAATGTAGTAGGCCAGTGTTGATAAACCATCTTATACGTTACCTTCATGAAGTAATATGTTACTCATTGAAAATAAATTGATGTCTCGAGGTTCCTCCCAATTTCCCACGAGACACGTGACTTAGTACACGCAGGAAAAACATAATTGTAATTTTCTTAACATGACCGATTTAATGTAGTAGGCCAGTGTTGATAAACCATCTTATACGTTACCTTCATGAAGTAATATGTTACTCATTGAAAATAAATTGATGTCTCGAGGTTCCTCCCAATTTCCCACGAGACACGTGACTTAGTACACGCAGGAAAAACATAAGTGTAATTGTCTTAACATGACCGATTTAATGTAGTAGGCCAGTGTTGATAAACCATCTTATACGTTACCTTCATGAAGTAATATGTTACTCGTTGAAAATAAATTGATGTCTCGAGGTTCCTCCCAATTTCCCACGAGACACGTGACTTAGTGCACGCAGGAAAAACATAAGTGTAATTGTCTTAACATGACCGATTTAATGTAGTAGGCCAGTGTTGATAAACCATCTTATACGTTACCTTCATGAAGTAATATGTTACTCATTGAAAATAAATTGATGTCTCGAGGTTCCTCCCAATTTCCCACGAGACACGTGACTTAGTAAACGCAGGAAAAACATAATTGTAATTGTCTTAACATGACCAATTTAATGTAGTAGGCCAGTGTTGATAAACCTTCTCTTACGTTACTTTCATGAAGTAATATGTTACTCATTGAGAATAAGTTGATGTTTCGAGGTTCCTCCCAATTTCCCACGAGACACGTGACTTAGTAAACGCAGGAAAAACATAATTGTAATTGTCTTAACATGACCAATTTAATGTAGTAGGCCAGTGTTGATAAACCTTCTCTTACGTTACTTTCATGAAGTAATATGTTACTCATTGAGAATAAGTTGATGTTTCGAGGTTCCTCCCAATTTCCCACGAGACACGTGACTTAGTAAACGCAGGAAAAACATAATTGTAATTGTCTTAACATGATCGATTTAATGTAGTAGGCCAGTGTTGATAAACCATCTTATACGTTACCTTCATGAAGTAATATGTTACTCATTGAAAATAAATTGATGTCTCGAGGTTCCTCCCAATTTCCCACGAGACACGTGACTTAGTACACGCAGGGAGAACATAATTGTAATTGTCTTAACATGATCGATTTAATGTAGTAGGCCAGTGTTGATAAACCATCTTATACGTTACCTTCATGAAGTAATATGTTACTCATTGAAAATAAATTGATGTCTCGAGGTTCCTCCCAATTTCCCACGAGACACGTGACTTAGTACACGCAGGAAAAACATGATTGTAATTGTCTTAACATGATCGATTTAATGTAGTAGGCCAGTGTTGATAAACCATCTTATACGTTACCTTCATGAAGTAATATGTTACTCATTGAAAATAAATTGATGTCTCGAGGTTCCTCCCAATTTCCCACGAGACACGTGACTTAGTACACGCAGAGAGAACATAATTGTAATTGTCTTAACATGACCGATTTAATGTAGTAGGCCAGTGTTGATAAACCATCTTATACGTTACCTTCATGAAGTAATATGTTACTCATTGAAAATAAATTGATGTCTCGAGGTTCCTCCCAATTTCCCACGAGACACGTGACTTAGTACACGCAGGAAAAACATAATTGTAATTTTCTTAACATGACCGATTTAATGTAGTAGGCCAGTGTTGATAAACCATCTTATACGTTACCTTCATGAAGTAATATGTTACTCATTGAAAATAAATTGATGTCTCGAGGTTCCTCCCAATTTCCCACGAGACACGTGACTTAGTACACGCAGGAAAAACATAAGTGTAATTGTCTTAACATGACCGATTTAATGTAGTAGGCCAGTGTTGATAAACCATCTTATACGTTACCTTCATGAAGTAATATGTTACTCGTTGAAAATAAATTGATGTCTCGAGGTTCCTCCCAATTTCCCACGAGACACGTGACTTAGTGCACGCAGGAAAAACATAAGTGTAATTGTCTTAACATGACCGATTTAATGTAGTAGGCCAGTGTTGATAAACCATCTTATACGTTACCTTCATGAAGTAATATGTTACTCATTGAAAATAAATTGATGTCTCGAGGTTCCTCCCAATTTCCCACGAGACACGTGACTTAGTAAACGCAGGAAAAACATAATTGTAATTGTCTTAACATGACCAATTTAATGTAGTAGGCCAGTGTTGATAAACCTTCTCTTACGTTACTTTCATGAAGTAATATGTTACTCATTGAGAATAAGTTGATGTTTCGAGGTTCCTCCCAATTTCCCACGAGACACGTGACTTAGTAAACGCAGGAAAAACATAATTGTAATTGTCTTAACATGACCAATTTAATGTAGTAGGCCAGTGTTGATAAACCTTCTCTTACGTTACTTTCATGAAGTAATATGTTACTCATTGAGAATAAGTTGATGTTTCGAGGTTCCTCCCAATTTCCCACGAGACACGTGACTTAGTAAACGCAGGAAAAACATAATTGTAATTGTCTTAACATGACCAATTTAATGTAGTAGGCCAGTGTTGATAAACCTTCTCTTACGTTACTTTCATGAAGTAATATGTTACTCATTGAGAATAAGTTGATGTTTCGAGGTTCCTCCCAATTTCCCACGAGACACGTGACTTAGTAAACGCAGGAAAAACATAATTGTAATTGTCTTAACATGACCAATTTAATGTAGTAGGCCAGTGTTGATAAACCTTCTCTTACGTTACTTTCATGAAGTAATATGTTACTCATTGAGAATAAGTTGATGTTTCGAGGTTCCTCCCAATTTCCCACGAGACACGTGACTTAGTACACGCAGGAAAAACATAATTGTAATTGTCTTAACATGACCGATTTAATGTAGTAGGCCAGTGTTGATGAACCATCTTATACGTTACCTTCATGAAGTAATATGTTACTCATTGAAAATAAATTGATGTCTCGAGGTTCCTCCCAATTTCCCACGAGACACGTGACTTTATACACGCAGGGAGAACATAATTGTAATTGTCTAAACATGACCGATAATGTAATAGGCCAGTGTTGATAAACCTTCTCTTACGTTACTTTCATGAAGTTATATGTTACTCATTGAGAATAAGTTGATGTTTCGAGGTTCCTCCCAATTTCCCACGAGAAACGTGACTTAGTACACGCAGGGAGAACATAATTGTAATTGTCTAAACATGACCGATTTAATGTAGTAGGCCAGTGTTGATGAACCATCTTATACGTTACCTTCATGAAGTAATATGTTACTCATTGAAAATAAATTGATGTCTCGAGGTTCCTCCCAATTTCCCACGAGACACGTGACTTAGTACACGCAGGGAGAACATAATTGTAATTGTCTTAACATGACCGATTTAATGTAGTAGGCCAGTGTTGATAAACCATCTTATACGTTACCTTCATGAAGTAATATGTTACTCATTGAAAATAAATTGATGTCTCGAGGTTCTTCCCAATTTCCCACGAGACACGTGACTTAGTACACGCAGGGAGAACATAATTGTAATTGTCTAAACAAGACCGATTTAATGTAGTAGGCCAGTGTTGATAAACCTTCTCTTACGTTACTTTCATGAAGTTATATGTTACTCATTGAAAATAAATTGATGTCTCGAGGTTCCTCCCAATTTCCCACGAGACACGTGACTTAGTACACGCAGGGAGAACATAATTGTAATTGTCTAGACATGACCGATTTAATGTAGTAGGCCAGTGTTGATAAACCTTCTCTTACGTTACTTTCATGAAGTTATATGTTACTCATTGAGAATAAGTTGATGTTTCGAGGTTCCTCCCAATTTCCCACGAGACACGTGACTTAGTACACGCAGGGAGAACATAATTGTAATTGTCTAAACATGACCGATTTAATGTAGTAGGCCAGTGTTGATAAACCGTCTCTTACGTTACTTTCATGAAGTTATATGTTACTCATTGAGAATAAGTTGATGTTTCGAGGTTCCTCCCAATTTCCCACGAAAAACGTGACTTAGTACACGCAGGGAGAACATAATTGTAATTGTCTAAACATGACCGATTTAATGTAGTAGGCCAGTGTTGATAAACCATCTTATACGTTACCTTCATGAAGTAATATGTTACTCATTGAAAATAAATTGATGTCTCGAGGTTCCTCCCAATTTCCCACGAGACACGTGACTTAGTACACGCAGGAAAAACATAGTTGTAATTTTCTTAACATGACCGATTTAATGTAGTAGGCCAGTGTTGATAAACCATCTTATACGTTACCTTCATGAAGTAATATGTTACTCATTGAAAATAAATTGATGTCTCGAGGTTCCTCCCAATTTCCCACGAGACACGTGACTTTATACACGCAGGAAAAACATAAGTGTAATTGTCTTAACATGACCGATTTAATGTAGTAGGCCAGTGTTGATAAACCATCTTATACGTTACCTTCATGAAGTAATATGTTACTCATTGAAAATAAATTGATGTCTCGAGGTTCCTCCCAATTTCCCACGAGACACGTGACTTAGTACACGCAGGAAAACATAATTGTAATTGTCTTAACATGACCAATTTAATGTAGTAGGCCAGTGTTGATAAACCTTCTCTTACGTTACCTTCATGAAGTAATATGTTACTCATTGAAAATAAATTGATGTTTCGAGGTTCCTCCCAATTTCCCACGAGACACGTGACTTAGTACACGCAGGGAGAACATAATTGTAATTGTCTTAACATGACCGATTTAATGTAGTAGGCCAGTGTTGATAAACCATCTTATACGTTACCTTCATGAAGTAATATGTTACTCATTGAAAATAAATTGATGTCTCGAGGCTCTTCCCAATTTCCCACGAGACACGTGACTTAGTACACGCAGGGAGAACATAATTGTAATTGTCTAAACATGACCGATTTAATGTAGTAGGCCAGTGTTGATAAACCTTCTCTTACGTTACTTTCATGAAGTTATATGTTACTCATTGAGAATAAGTTGATGTTTCGAGGTTCCTCCCAATTTCCCACGAGAAACGTGACTTAGTACACGCAGGGAGAACATAATTGTAATTGTCTAAACATGACCGATTTAATGTAGTAGGCCAGTGTTGATAAACCTTCTCTTACGTTACTTTCATGAAGTTATATGTTACTCATTGAGAATAAATTGATGTCTCGAGGTTCCTCCCAATTTCCCACGAGACACGTGACTTAGTACACACAGGGAGAACATAGTTGTAATTGTCTAAACATGACCGATTTAATGTAGTAGGCCAGTGTTGATAAACCTTCTCTTACGTTACTTTCATGAAGTTATATGTTACTCGTTGAGAATAAGTTGATGTTTCGAGGTTCCTCCCAATTTCTCACGAGAAACGTGACTTAGTACACGCAGGGAGAACATAATTGTAATTGTCTAAACATGACCAATTTAATGTAGTAGGCCAGTGTTGATGAACCATCTTATACGTTACCTTCATGAAGTAATATGTTACTCATTGAAAATAAATTGATGTCTCGAGGTTCCTCCCAATTTCCCACGAGACACGTGAATTAGTACACGCAGGGAGAACATAATTGTAATTGTCTAAACATGACCGATTTAATGTAGTAGGCCAGTGTTGATAAACCTTCTCTTACGTTACTTTCATGAAGTTATATGTTACTCATTGAGAATAAGTTGATGTTTCGAGGTTCCTCCCAATTTCCCACGAGAAACGTGACTTAGTACACGCAGGGAGAACATAATTGTAATTGTCTAAACATGACCGATTTAATGTAGTAGGCCAGTGTTGATAAACCTTCTCTTACGTTACTTTCATGAAGTTATATGTTACTCATTGAAAATAAATTGATGTCTCGAGGCTCTTCCCAATTTCCCACGAGACACGTGACTTAGTACACGCAGGGAGAACATAATTGTAATTGTCTAAACATGACCGATTTAATGTAGTAGGCCAGTGTTGATAAACCTTCTCTTACGTTACTTTCATGAAGTTATATGTTACTCATTGAGAATAAGTTGATGTTTCGAGGTTCCTCCCAATTTCCCACGAGAAACGTGACTTAGTACACGCAGGGAGAACATAATTGTAATTGTCTAAACATGACCAATTTAATGTAGTAGGCCAGTGTTGATGAACCATCTTATACGTTACCTTCATGAAGTAATATGTTACTCATTGAAAATAAATTGATGTCTCGAGGTTCCTCCCAATTTCCCACGAGACACGTGACTTAGTACACGCAGGGAGAACATAATTGTAATTGTCTTAACATGACCGATTTAATGTAGTAGGCCAGTGTTGATAAACCATCTTATACGTTACCTTCATGAAGTAATATGTTACTCATTGAAAATAAATTGATGTCTCGAGGTTCTTCCCAATTTCCCACGAGACACGTGACTTAGTACACGCAGGGAGAACATAATTGTAATTGTCTAAAAAAGACCGATTTAATGTAGTAGGCCAGTGTTGATAAACCTTCTCTTACGTTACTTTCATGAAGTTATATGTTACTCATTGAAAATAAATTGATGTCTCGAGGTTCCTCCCAATTTCCCACGAGACACGTGACTTAGTACACGCAGGGAGAACATAATTGTAATTGTCTAGACATGACCGATTTAATGTAGTAGGCCAGTGTTGATAAACCTTCTCTTACGTTACTTTCATGAAGTTATATGTTACTCATTGAGAATAAGTTGATGTTTCGAGGTTCTTCCCAATTTCCCACGAGACACGTGACTTAGTACACGCAGGGAGAACATAATTGTAATTGTCTAAACATGACCGATTTAATGTAGTAGGCCAGTGTTGATAAACCGTCTCTTACGTTACTTTCATGAAGTTATATGTTACTCATTGAGAATAAGTTGATGTTTCGAGGTTCCTCCCAATTTCCCACGAGAAACGTGACTTAGTACACGCAGGGAGAACATAATTGTAATTGTCTAAACATGACCGATTTAATGTAGTAGGCCAGTGTTGATAAACCATCTTATACGTTACCTTCATGAAGTAATATGTTACTCATTGAAAATGAATTGATGTCTCGAGGTTCCTCCCAATTTCCCACGAGACACGTGACTTAGTACACGCAGGAAAAACATAATTGTAATTTTCTTAACATGACCGATTTAATGTAGTAGGCCAGTGTTGATAAACCATCTTATACGTTACCTTCATGAAGTAATATGTTACTCATTGAAAATAAATTGATGTCTCGATGTTCCTCCCAATTTCCCACGAGACACGTGACTTTATACACGCAGGGAGAACATAATTGTAATTGTCTAAACATGACCGATAGTGTAATAGGCCAGTGTTGATAAACCTTCTCTTACGTTACTTTCATGAAGTTATATGTTACTCATTGAGAATAAGTTGATGTTTCGAGGTTCCTCCCAATTTCCCACGAGAAACGTGACTTAGTACACGCAGGGAGAACATAATTGTAATTGTCTAAACATGACCGATTTAATGTAGTAGGCCAGTGTTGATGAACCATCTTATACGTTACCTTCATGAAGTAATATGTTACTCATTGAAAATAAATTGATGTCTCGAGGTTCCTCCCAATTTCCCACGAGACACGTGACTTAGTACACGCAGGGAGAACATAATTGTAATTGTCTTAACATGACCGCTTTAATGTAGTAGGCCAGTGTTGATAAACCATCTTATACGTTACCTTCATGAAGTAATATGTTACTCATTGAAAATAAATTGATGTCTCGAGGTTCTTCTCAATTTCCCACGAGACACGTGACTTAGTACACGCAGGGAGAACATAATTGTAATTGTCTAAACATGACCGATTTAATGTAGTAGGCCAGTGTTGATAAACCTTCTCTTACGTTACTTTCATGAAGTTATATGTTACTCATTGAAAATAAATTGATGTCTCGAGGTTCCTCCCAATTTCCCACGAGACACGTGACTTAGTACACGCAGGGAGAACATAATTGTAATTGTCTAAACATGACCGATTTAATGTGGTAGGCCAGTGTTGATAAACCTTCTCTTACGTTACTTTCATGAAGTTATATGTTACTCATTGAGAATAAGTTGATGTTTCGAGGTTCCTCCCAATTTCCCACGAGAAACGTGACTTAGTACACGCAGGGAGAACATAATTGTAATTGTCTAAACATGACCGATTTAATGTAGTAGGCCAGTGTTGATGAACCATCTTATACGTTACCTTCATGAAGTAATATGTTACTCATTGAAAATAAATTGATGTCTCGAGGTTCCTCCCAATTTCCCACAAGACACGTGACTTAGTACACGCAGGGAGAACATAATTGTAATTGTCTAAACAAGACCGATTTAATGTAGTAGGCCAGTGTTGATAAACCTTCTCTTACGTTACTTTCATGAAGTTATATGTTACTCATTGAAAATAAATTGATGTCTCGAGGTTCCTCCCAATTTCCCACGAGACACGTGACTTAGTACACCCAGTGAGAACATAATTGTAATTGTCTAGACATGACCGATTTAATGTAGTAGGCCAGTGTTGATAAACCTTCTCTTACGTTACTTTCATGAAGTTATATGTTACTCATTGAGAATAAGTTGATGTTTCGAGGTTCCTCCCAATTTCCCACGAGAAACGTGACTTAGTACACGCAGGGAGAACATAATTGTAATTGTCTAAACATGACCAATTTAATGTAGTAGGCCAGTGTTGATGAACCATCTTATACGTTACCTTCATGAAGTAATATGTTACTCATTGAAAATAAATTGATGTCTCGAGGTTCCTCCCAATTTCCCACGAGACACGTGACTTAGTACACGCAGGGAGAACATAATTGTAATTGTCTTAACATGACCGATTTAATGTAGTAGGCCAGTGTTGATAAACCATCTTATACGTTACCTTCATGAAGTAATATGTTACTCATTGAAAATAAATTGATGTCTCGAGGTTCTTCCCAATTTCCCACGAGACACGTGACTTAGTACACGCAGGGAGAACATAATTGTAATTGTCTAAACAAGACCGATTTAATGTAGTAGGCCAGTGTTGATAAACCTTCTCTTACGTTACTTTCATGAAGTTATATGTTACTCATTGAAAATAAATTGATGTCTCGAGGTTCCTCCCAATTTCCCACGAGACACGTGACTTAGTACACGCAGGGAGAACATAATTGTAATTGTCTAGACATGACCGATTTAATGTAGTAGGCCAGTGTTGATAAACCTTCTCTTACGTTACTTTCATGAAGTTATATGTTACTCATTGAGAATAAGTTGATGTTTCGAGGTTCTTCCCAATTTCCCACGAGACACGTGACTTAGTACACCCAGTGAGAACATAATTGTAATTGTCTAGACATGACCGATTTAATGTAGTAGGCCAGTGTTGATAAACCTTCTCTTACGTTACTTTCATGAAGTTATATGTTACTCATTGAGAATAAGTTGATGTTTCGAGGTTCCTCCCAATTTCCCACGAGAAACGTGACTTAGTACACGCAGGGAGAACATAATTGTAATTGTCTAAACATGACCAATTTAATGTAGTAGGCCAGTGTTGATGAACCATCTTATACGTTACCTTCATGAAGTAATATGTTACTCATTGAAAATAAATTGATGTCTCGAGGTTCCTCCCAATTTCCACGAGACACGTGACTTAGTACACGCAGGGAGAACATAATTGTAATTGTCTTAACATGACCGATTTAATGTAGTAGGCCAGTGTTGATAAACCATCTTATACGTTACCTTCATGAAGTAATATGTTACTCATTGAAAATAAATTGATGTCTCGAGGTTCTCCCAATTTCCCACGAGACACGTGACTTAGTACACGCAGGGAGAACATAATTGTAATTGTCTAAACAAGACCGATTTAATGTAGTAGGCCAGTGTTGATAAACCTTCTCTTACGTTACTTTCATGAAGTTATATGTTACTCATTGAAAATAAATTGATGTCTCGAGGTTCCTCCCAATTTCCCACGAGACACGTGACTTAGTACACGCAGGGAGAACATAATTGTAATTGTCTAGACATGACCGATTTAATGTAGTAGGCCAGTGTTGATAAACCTTCTCTTACGTTACTTCATGAAGTTATATGTTACTCATTGAGAATAAGTTGATGTTTCGAGGTTCTTCCCAATTTCCCACGAGACACGTGACTTAGTACACGCAGGGAGAACATAATTGTAATTGTCTAAACATGACCGATTTAATGTAGTAGGCCAGTGTTGATAAACCGTCTCTTACGTTACTTTCATGAAGTTATATGTTACTCATTGAGAATAAGTTGATGTTTCGAGGTTCCTCCCAATTTCCCACGAGAAACGTGACTTAGTACACGCAGGGAGAACATAATTGTAATTGTCTAAACATGACCAATTTAATGTAGTAGGCCAGTGTTGATGAACCATCTTATACGTTACCTTCATGAAGTAATATGTTACTCATTGAAAATAAATTGATGTCTCGAGGTTCCTCCCAATTTCCCACGAGACACGTGACTTAGTACACGCAGGAGAACATAATTGTAATTGTCTTAACATGACCGATTTAATGTAGTAGGCCAGTGTTGATAAACCATCTTATACGTTACCTTCATGAAGTAATATGTTACTCATTGAAAATAAATTGATGTCTCGAGGTTCTTCCCAATTTCCCACGAGACACGTGACTTAGTACACGCAGGGAGAACATAATTGTAATTGTCTAAACAAGACCGATTTAATGTAGTAGGCCAGTGTTGATAAACCTTCTCTTACGTTACTTTCATGAAGTTATATGTTACTCATTGAAAATAAATTGATGTCTCGAGGTTCCTCCCAATTTCCCACGAGACACGTGACTTAGTACACGCAGGGAGAACATAATTGTAATTGTCTAGACATGACCGATTTAATGTAGTAGGCCAGTGTTGATAAACCTTCTCTTACGTTACTTTCATGAAGTTATATGTTACTCATTGAGATAAGTTGATGTTTCGAGGTTCTTCCCAATTTCCCACGAGACACGTGACTTAGTACACGCAGGGAGAACATAATTGTAATTGTCTAAACATGACCGATTTAATGTAGTAGGCCAGTGTTGATAAACCGTCTCTTACGTTACTTTCATGAAGTTATATGTTACTCATTGAGAATAAGTTGATGTTTCGAGGTTCCTCCCAATTTCCCACGAGAAACGTGACTTAGTACACGCAGGGAGAACATAATTGTAATTGTCTAAACATGACCGATTTAATGTAGTAGGCCAGTGTTGATAAACCATCTTATACGTTACCTTCATGAAGTAATATGTTACTCATTGAAAATAAATTGATGTCTCGAGGTTCCTCCCAATTTCCCACGAGACACGTGACTTAGTACACGCAGGAAAAACATAATTGTAATTTTCTTAACATGACCGATTTAATGTAGTAGGCCAGTGTTGATAAACCATCTTATACGTTACCTTCATGAAGTATATGTTACTCATTGAAAATAAATTGATGTCTCGATGTTCCTCCCAATTTCCCACGAGACACGTGACTTTATACACGCAGGGAGAACATAATTGTAATTGTCTAAACATGACCGATAGTGTAATAGGCCAGTGTTGATAAACCTTCTCTTACGTTACTTTCATGAAGTTATATGTTACTCATTGAGAATAAGTTGATGTTTCGAGGTTCCTCCCAATTTCCCACGAGAAACGTGACTTAGTACACGCAGGGAGAACATAATTGTAATTGTCTAAACATGACCGATTTAATGTAGTAGGCCAGTGTTGATGAACCAATCTTATACGTTACCTTCATGAAGTAATATGTTACTCATTGAAAATAAATTGATGTCTCGAGGTTCCTCCCAATTTCCCACGAGACACGTGACTTAGTACACGCAGGGAGAACAAAATTGTAATTGTCTTAACATGACCGCTTTAATGTAGTAGGCCAGTGTTGATAAACCATCTTATACGTTACCTTCATGAAGTAATATGTTACTCATTGAAAATAAATTGATGTCTCGAGGTTCTTCTCAATTTCCCACGAGACACGTGACTTAGTACACGCAGGGAGAACATAATTGTAATTGTCTAAACATGACCGATTTAATGTAGTAGGCCAGTGTTGATAAACCTTCTCTTACGTTACTTTCATGAAGTTATATGTTACTCATTGAAAATAAATTGATGTCTCGAGGTTCCTCCCAATTTCCCACGAGACACGTGACTTAGTACACGCAGGAGAACATAATTGTAATTGTCTAAACATGACCGATTTAATGTGGTAGGCCAGTGTTGATAAACCTTCTCTTACGTTACTTTCATGAAGTTATATGTTACTCATTGAGAATAAGTTGATGTGTCGAGGTTCCTCCCAATTTCCCACGAGAAACGTGACTTAGTACACGCAGGGAGAACATAATTGTAATTGTCTAAACATGACCGATTTAATGTAGTAGGCCAGTGTTGATGAACCATCTTATACGTTACCTTCATGAAGTAATATGTTACTCATTGAAAATAAATTGATGTCTCGAGGTTCCTCCCAATTTCCCACAAGACACGTGACTTAGTACACGCAGGGAGAACATAATTGTAATTGTCTAAACAAGACCGATTTAATGTAGTAGGCCAGTGTTGATAAACCTTCTCTTACGTTACTTTCATGAAGTTATATGTTACTCATTGAAAATAAATTGATGTCTCGAGGTTCCTCCCAATTTCCCACGAGACACGTGACTTAGTACACGCAGGGAGAACATAATTGTAATTGTCTAGACATGACCGATTTAATGTAGTAGGCCAGTGTTGATAAACCTTCTCTTACGTTACTTTCATGAAGTTATATGTTACTCATTGAGAATAAGTTGATGTTTCGAGCTTCCTCCCAATTTCCCACGAGACACGTGACTTAGTACACGCAGGGAGAACATAATTGTAATTGTCTAAACATGACCGATTTAATGTAGTAGGCCAGTGTTGATAAACCGTCTCTTACGTTACTTTCATGAAGTTATATGTTACTCATTGAGAATAAGTTGATGTTTCGAGGTTCCTCCCAATTTCCCACGAGAAACGTGACTTAGTACACGCAGGGAGAACATAATTGTAATTGTCTAAACATGACCGATTTAATGTAGTAGGCCAGTGTTGATAAACCACCTTATACGTTACCTTCATGAAGTAATATGTTACTCATTGAAAATAAATTGATGTCTCGAGGTTACTCCCAATTTCCACGAGACACGTGACTTAGTACACGCAGGGAGAACATAATTGTAATTGTCTAAACATGACCAATTTAATGTAGTAGGCCAGTGTTGATAAACCTTCTCTTACGTTACTTTCATGAAGTTATATGTTACTCATTGAGAATAAGTTGATGTTTCGAGGTTCCTCCCAATTTCCCACGAGACACGTGACTTAGTACACGCAGGGAGAACATAATTGTAATTGTCTAGACATGACCGATTTAATGTAGTAGGCCAGTGTTGATAAACCTTCTCTTACGTTACTTTCATGAAGTTATATGTTACTCATTGAGAATAAGTTGATGTTTCGAGGTTCTTCCCAATTCCCACGAGACACGTGACTTAGTACACGCAGGGAGAACATAATTGTAATTGTCTAAACATGACCGATTTAATGTAGTAGGCCAGTGTTGATAAACCGTCTCTTACGTTACTTTCATGAAGTTATATGTTACTCATTGAGAATAAGTTGATGTTTCGAGGTTCCTCCCAATTTCCCACGAGAAACGTGACTTAGTACACGCAGGGAGAACATAATTGTAATTGTCTAAACATGACCGATTTAATGTAGTAGGCCAGTGTTGATAAACCATCTTATACGTTACCTTCATGAAGTAATATGTTACTCATTGAAAATAAATTGATGTCTCGAGGTTCCTCCCAATTTCCCACGAGACACGTGACTTAGTACACGCAGGAAAAACATAATTGTAATTTTCTTAACATGACCGATTTAATGTAGTAGGCCAGTGTTGATAAACCATCTTATACGTTACCTTCATGAAGTAATATGTTACTCATTGAAAATAAATTGATGTCTCGATGTTCCTCCCAATTTCCCACGAGACACGTGACTTTATACACGCAGGGAGAACATAATTGTAATTGTCTAAACATGACCGATAGTGTAATAGGCCAGTGTTGATAAACCTTCTCTTACGTTACTTTCATGAAGTTATATGTTACTCATTGAGAATAAGTTGATGTTTCGAGGTTCCTCCCAATTTCCCACGAGAAACGTGACTTAGTACACGCAGGGAGAACATAATTGTAATTGTCTAAACATGACCGATTTAATGTAGTAGGCCAGTGTTGATGAACCATCTTATACGTTACCTTCATGAAGTAATATGTTACTCATTGAAAATAAATTGATGATTCGAGGTTCCTCCCAATTTCCCACGAGACACGTGACTTAGTACACGCAGGGAGAACATAATTGTAATTGTCTTAACATGACCGCTTTAATGTAGTAGGCCAGTGTTGATAAACCATCTTATACGTTACCTTCATGAAGTAATATGTTACTCATTGAAAATAAATTGATGTCTCGAGGTTCTTCTCAATTTCCCACGAGACACGTGACTTAGTACACGCAGGGAGAACATAATTGTAATTGTCTAAACATGACCGATTTAATGTAGTAGGCCAGTGTTGATAAACCTTCTCTACGT
Organism: Litoditis marina; assembly: GCA_964036275.1. Lineage (NCBI taxonomy): Eukaryota > Metazoa > Nematoda > Chromadorea > Rhabditida > Rhabditidae > Litoditis > Litoditis marina. The sequence continues at coordinate 20,361 of CAXIWQ010000103.1, forward strand.
TACTTTCATGAAGTTATATGTTACTCATTGAAAATAAATTGATGTCTCGAGGTTCCTCCCAATTTCCCACGAGACACGTGACTTAGTACACGCAGGGAGAACATAATTGTAATTGTCTAAACATGACCGATTTAATGTGGTAGGCCAGTGTTGATAAACCTTCTCTTACGTTACTTTCATGAAGTTATATGTTACTCATTGAGAATAAGTTGATGTTTCGAGGTTCCTCCCAATTTCCCACGAGAAACGTGACTTAGTACACGCAGGGAGAACATAATTGTAATTGTCTAAACATGACCGATTTAATGTAGTAGGCCAGTGTTGATGAACCATCTTATACGTTACCTTCATGAAGTAATATGTTACTCATTGAAAATAAATTGATGTCTCGAGGTTCCTCCCAATTTCCCACAAGACACGTGACTTAGTACACGCAGGGAGAACATAATTGTAATTGTCTAAACAAGGACCGATTTAATGTAGTAGGCCAGTGTTGATAAACCTTCTCTTACGTTACTTTCATGAAGTTATATGTTACTCATTGAAAATAAATTGATGTCTCGAGGTTCCTCCCAATTTCCCACGAGACACGTGACTTAGTACACGCAGGAGAACATAATTGTAATTGTCTAGACATGACCGATTTAATGTAGTAGGCCAGTGTTGATAAACCTTCTCTTACGTTACTTTCATGAAGTTATATGTTACTCATTGAGAATAAGTTGATGTTTCGAGGTTCCTCCCAATTTCCCACGAGACACGTGACTTAGTACACGCAGGGAGAACATAATTGTAATTGTCTAAACATGACCGATTTAATGTAGTAGGCCAGTGTTGATAAACCGTCTCTTACGTTACTTTCATGAAGTTATATGTTACTCATTGAGAATAAGTTGATGTTTCGAGGTTCCTCCCAATTTCCCACGAGAAACGTGACTTAGTACACGCAGGGAGAACATAATTGTAATTGTCTAAACATGACCGATTTAATGTAGTAGGCCAGTGTTGATAAACCACCTTATACGTTACCTTCATGAAGTAATATGTTACTCATTGAAAATAAATTGATGTCTCGAGGTTCCTTCCAATTTCCCACGAGACACGTGACTTAGTACACGCAGGGAGAACATAATTGTAATTGTCTAAACATGACCAATTTAATGTAGTAGGCCAGTGTTGATAAACCTTCTCTTACGTTACTTTCATGAAGTTATATGTTACTCATTGAGAATAAGTTGATGTTTCGAGGTTCCTCCCAATTTCCCACGAGAAACGTGACTTAGTACACGCAGGGAGAACATAATTGTAATTGTCTAAACATGACCGACTTAATGTAGTAGGCCAGTGTTGATGAACCATCTTATACGTTACCTTCATGAAGTAATATGTTACTCATTGAAAATAAATTGATGTCTCGAGGTTCCTCCCAATTTCCCACGAGACACGTGACTTAGTACACGCAGGAAAAACATAATTGTAATTTTCTTAACATGACCGATTTAATGTAGTAGGCCAGTGTTGATAAACCATCTTATACGTTACCTTCATGAAGTAATATGTTACTCATTGAAAATAAATTGATGTCTCGATGTTCCTCCCCAATTTCCCACGAGACACGTGACTTTATACACGCAGGGAGAACATAATTGTAATTGTCTAAACATGACCGATAGTGTAATAGGCAGTGTTGATAAACCTTCTCTTACGTTACTTTCATGAAGTTATATGTTACTCATTGAGAATAAGTTGATGTTTCGAGGTTCCTCCCAATTTCCCACGAGAAACGTGACTTAGTACACGCAGGGAGAACATAATTGTAATTGTCTAAACATGACCGATTTAATGTAGTAGGCCAGTGTTGATGAACCATCTTATACGTTACCTTCATGAAGTAATATGTTACTCATTGAAAATAAATTGATGTCTCGAGGTTCCTCCCAATTTCCCACGAGACACGTGACTTAGTACACGCAGGGAGAACATAATTGTAATTGTCTTAACATGACCGCTTTAATGTAGTAGGCCAGTGTTGATAAACCATCTTATACGTTACCTTCATGAAGTAATATGTTACTCATTGAAAATAAATTGATGTCTCGATGTTCCTCCCAATTTCCCACGAGACACGTGACTTTATACACGCAGGGAGAACATAATTGTAATTGTCTAAACATGACCGATAGTGTAATAGGCCAGTGTTGATAACCTTCTCTTACGTTACTTTCATGAAGTTATATGTTACTCATTGAGAATAAGTTGATGTTTCGAGGTTCCTCCCAATTTCCCACGAGAAACGTGACTTAGTACACGCAGGGAGAACATAATTGTAATTGTCTAAACATGAACCGATTTAATGTAGTAGGCCAGTGTTGATGAACCATCTTATACGTTACCTTCATGAAGTAATATGTTACTCATTGAAAATAAATTGATGTCTCGAGGTTCCTCCCAATTTCCCACGAGACACGTGACTTAGTACACGCAGGGAGAACATAATTGTAATTGTCTTAACATGACCGCTTTAATGTAGTAGGCCAGTGTTGATAAACCATCTTATACGTTACCTTCATGAAGTAATATGTTACTCATTGAAAATAAATTGATGTCTCGAGGTTCCTCCCAATTTCCCACGAGACACGTGACTTTATACACGCAGGGAGAACATAATTGTAATTGTCTAAACATGACCGATAGTGTAATAGGCCAGTGTTGATAAACCTTCTCTTACGTTACTTTCATGAAGTTATATGTTACTCATTGAGAATAAGTTGATGTTTCGAGGTTCCTCCCAATTTCCCACGAGAAACGTGACTTAGTACACGCAGGGAGAAACATAATTGTAATTGTCTAAACATGACCGATTTAATGTAGTAGGCCAGTGTTGATGAACCATCTTATACGTTACCTTCATGAAGTAATATGTTACTCATTGAAAATAAATTGATGTCTCGAGGTTCCTCCCAATTTCCCACGAGACACGTGACTTAGTACACGCAGGGAGAACATAATTGTAATTGTCTTAACATGACCGCTTTAATGTAGTAGGCCAGTGTTGATAAACCATCTTATACGTTACCTTCATGAAGTAATATGTTACTCATTGAAAATAAATTGATGTCTCGAGGTTCTTCTCAATTTCCCACGAGACACGTGACTTAGTACACGCAGGGAGAACATAATTGTAATTGTCTAAACATGACCGATTTAATGTAGTAGGCCAGTGTTGATAAACCTTCTCTTACGTTACTTTCATGAAGTTATATGTTACTCATTGAAAATAAATTGATGTCTCGAGGTTCCTCCCAATTTCCCACGAGACACGTGACTTAGTACACGCAGGGAGAACATAATTGTAATTGTCTAAACATGACCGATTTAATGTGGTAGGCCAGTGTTGATAAACCTTCTCTTACGTTACTTTCATGAAGTTATATGTTACTCATTGAGAATAAGTTGATGTTTCGAGGTTCCTCCCAATTTCCCACGAGAAACGTGACTTAGTACACGCAGGGAGAACATAATTGTAATTGTCTAAACATGACCGATTTAATGTAGTAGGCCAGTGTTGATGAACCATCTTATACGTTACCTTCATGAAGTAATATGTTACTCATTGAAAATAAATTGATGTCTCGAGGTTCCTCCCAATTTCCCACAAGACACGTTACACGCAGGGAGAACATAATTGTAATTGTCTAAACAAGACCGATTTAATGTAGTAGGCCAGTGTTGATAAACCTTCTCTTACGTTACTTTCATGAAGTTATATGTTACTCATTGAAAATAAATTGATGTCTCGAGGTTCCTCCCAATTTCCCACGAGACACGTGACTTAGTACACGCAGGGAGAACATAATTGTAATTGTCTAGACATGACCGATTTAATGTAGTAGGCCAGTGTTGATAAACCTTCTCTTACGTTACTTTCATGAAGTTATATGTTACTCATTGAGAATAAGTTGATGTTTCGAGGTTCCTCCCAATTTCCACGAGACACGTGACTTAGTACACGCAGGGAGAACATAATTGTAATTGTCTAAACATGACCGATTTAATGTAGTAGGCCAGTGTTGATAACCGTCTCTTACGTTACTTTCATGAAGTTATATGTTACTCATTGAGAATAAGTTGATGTTTCGAGGTTCCTCCCAATTTCCCACGAGAAACGTGACTTAGTACACGCAGGGAGAACATAATTGTAATTGTCTAAACATGACCGATTTAATGTAGTAGGCCAGTGTTGATAAACCACCTTATACGTTACCTTCATGAAGTAATATGTTACTCATTGAAAATAAATTGATGTCTCGAGGTTCCTTCCAATTTCCCACGAGACACGTGACTTAGTACACGCAGGGAGAACATAATTGTAATTGTCTAAACATGACCAATTTAATGTAGTAGGCCAGTGTTGATAAACCTTCTCTTACGTTACTTTCATGAAGTTATATGTTACTCATTGAGAATAAGTTGATGTTTCGAGGTTCCTCCCAATTTCCCACGAGAAACGTGACTTAGTACACGCAGGGAGAACATAATTGTAATTGTCTAAACATGACCGACTTAATGTAGTAGGCCAGTGTTGATGAACCATCTTATACGTTACCTTCATGAAGTAATATGTTACTCATTGAAAATAAATTGATGTCTCGAGGTTCCTCCCAATTTCCCACGAGACACGTGACTTAGTACACGCAGGAAAAACATAATTGTAATTTTCTTAACATGACCGATTTAATGTAGTAGGCCAGTGTTGATAAACCATCTTATACGTTACCTTCATGAAGTAATATGTTACTCATTGAAAATAAATTGATGTCTCGATGTTCCTCCCAATTTCCCACGAGACACGTGACTTTATACACGCAGGGAGAAACATAATTAGTAATTGTCTAAACATGACCGATAGTGTAATAGGCCAGTGTTGATAAACCTTCTCTTACGTTACTTTCATGAAGTTATATGTTACTCATTGAGAATAAGTTGATGTTTCGAGGTTCCTCCCAATTTCCCACGAGAAACGTGACTTAGTACACGCAGGGAGAACATAATTGTAATTGTCTAAACATGACCGATTTAATGTAGTAGGCCAGTGTTGATGAACCATCTTATACGTTACCTTCATGAAGTAATATGTTACTCATTGAAAATAAATTGATGTCTCGAGGTTCCTCCCAATTTCCACGAGACACGTGACTTAGTACACGCAGGGAGAACATAATTGTAATTGTCTTAACATGACCGCTTTAATGTAGTAGGCCAGTGTTGATAAACCATCTTATACGTTACCTTCATGAAGTAATATGTTACTCATTGAAAATAAATTGATGTCTCGAGGTTCTTCTCAATTTCCCACGAGACACGTGACTTAGTACACGCAGGGAGAACATAATTGTAATTGTCTAAACATGACCGATTTAATGTAGTAGGCCAGTGTTGATAAACCTTCTCTTACGTTACTTTCATGAAGTTATATGTTACTCATTGAAAATAAATTGATGTCTCGAGGTTCCTCCCAATTTCCCACGAGACACGTGACTTAGTACACGCAGGGAGAACATAATTGTAATTGTCTAAACATGACCGATTTAATGTGGTAGGCCAGTGTTGATAAACCTTCTCTTACGTTACTTTCATGAAGTTATATGTTACTCATTGAGAATAAGTTGATGTTTCGAGGTTCCTCCCAATTTCCCACGAGAAACGTGACTTAGTACACGCAGGGAGAACATAATTGTAATTGTCTAAACATGACCGATTTAATGTAGTAGGCCAGTGTTGATGAACCATCTTATACGTTACCTTCATGAAGTAATATGTTACTCATTGAAAATAAATTGATGTCTCGAGGTTCCTCCCAATTTCCCACAAGACACGTGACTTAGTACACGCAGGGAGAACATAATTGTAATTGTCTAAACAAGACCGATTTAATGTAGTAGGCCAGTGTTGATAAACCTTCTCTTACGTTACTTTCATGAAGTTATATGTTACTCATTGAAAATAAATTGATGTCTCGAGGTTCCTCCCAATTTCCCACGAGACACGTGACTTAGTACACGCAGGGAGAACATAATTGTAATTGTCTAGACATGACCGATTTAATGTAGTAGGCCAGTGTTGATAAACCTTCTCTTACGTTACTTTCATGAAGTTATATGTTACTCATTGAGAATAAGTTGATGTTTCGAGGTTCCTCCCAATTTCCCACGAGACACGTGACTTAGTACACGCAGGGAGAACATAATTGTAATTGTCTAAACATGACCGATTTAATGTAGTAGGCCAGTGTTGATAAACCGTCTCTTACGTTACTTTCATGAAGTTATATGTTACTCATTGAGAATAAGTTGATGTTTCGAGGTTCCTCCCAATTTCCCACGAGAAACGTGACTTAGTACACGCAGGGAGAACATAATTGTAATTGTCTAAACATGACCGATTTAATGTAGTAGGCCAGTGTTGATAAACCACCTTATACGTTACCTTCATGAAGTAATATGTTACTCATTGAAAATAAATTGATGTCTCGAGGTTCCTCCCAATTTCCCACGAGACACGTGACTTAGTACACGCAGGGAGAACATAATTGTAATTGTCTAAACATGACCAATTTAATGTAGTAGGCCAGTGTTGATAAACCTTCTCTTACGTTACTTTCATGAAGTTATATGTTACTCATTGAGAATAAGTTGATGTTTCGAGGTTCCTCCCAATTTCCCACAAGAAACGTGACTTAGTACACGCAGGGAGAACATAATTGTAATTGTCTAAACATGACCGACTTAAT
>CAXIWQ010000104.1:0-25134 GCA_964036275.1 Litoditis marina
AAGTCACGTGTCTCGTGGGAAATTGGGAGGAACCTCGAGACATCAATTTATTTTCAATGAGTAACATATTACTTCATGAAGGTAACATATAAGATGGTTCATCAACACTGGCCTACTACATTAAGTCGGTCATGTTTAGACAATTACAATTATGTTCTCCCTGCGTGTACTAAGTCACGTTTCTCGTGGGAAATTGGGAGAACCTCGAAACATCAACTTATTCTCAATGAGTAACATATAACTTCATGAAAGTAACGTAAGAGAAGGTTATCAACACTGGCTACTACATTAAATTGGTCATGTTTAGACAATTACAATTATGTTCTCCCTGCGTGTACTAAGTCACGTGTCTCGTGGGAAATTGGGAGGAACCTCGAGACATCAATTTATTTTCAATGAGTAACATATTACTTCATGAAGGTAACGTATAAGATGGTTTATCAACACTGGCCTACTACATTAAATCGGTCATGTTTAGACAATTACAATTATGTTCTCCCTGCGTGTACTAAGTCACGTTTCTCGTGGGAAATTGGGAGGAACCTCGAAACATCAACTTATTCTCAATGAGTAACATATAACTTCATGAAAGTAACGTAAGAGACGGTTTATCAACACTGGCCTACTACATTAAATCGGTCATGTTTAGACAATTACAATTATGTTCTCCCTGCGTGTACTAAGTCACGTGTCTCGTGGGAAATTGGGAGGAACCTCGAAACATCAACTTATTCTCAATGAGTAACATATAACTTCATGAAAGTAACGTAAGAGAAGGTTTATCAACACTGGCCTACTACATTAAATCGGTCATGTCTAGACAATTACAATTATGTTCTCCCTGCGTGTACTAAGTCACGTGTCTCGTGGGAAATTGGGAGGAACCTCGAGACATCAATTTATTTTCAATGAGTAACATATAACTTCATGAAAGTAACGTAAGAGAAGGTTTATCAACACTGGCCTACTACATTAAATCGGTCTTGTTTAGACAATTACAATTATGTTCTCCCTGCGTGTACTAAGTCACGTGTCTTGTGGGAAATTGGGAGGAACCTCGAGACATCAATTTATTTTCAATGAGTAACATATTACTTCATGAAGGTAACGTATAAGATGGTTCATCAACACTGGCCTACTACATTAAATCGGTCATGTTTAGACAATTACAATTATGTTCTCCCTGCGTGTACTAGTCACGTTTCTCGTGGGAAATTGGGAGGAACCTCGAGACATCAATTTATTTTCAATGAGTAACATATTACTTCATGAAGGTAACGTATAAGATGGTTCATCAACACTGGCCTACTACATTAAATCGGTCATGTTTAGACAATTACAATTATGTTCTCCCTGCGTGTACTAGTCACGTTTCTCGTGGGAAATTGGGAGGAACCTCGAAACATCAACTTATTCTCAATGAGTAACATATAACTTCATGAAAGTAACGTAAGAGAAGGTTTATCAACACTGGCCTACCACATTAAATCGGTCATGTTTAGACACAATTATGTTCTCCCTGCGTGTACTAAGTCACGTGTCTCGTGGAAAATTGGGAGGAACCTCGAGACATCAATTTATTTTCAATGAGTAACATATAACTTCATGAAAGTAACGTAAGAGAAGGTTTATCAACACTGGCCTACTACATTAAATCGGTCATGTTTAGACAATTACAATTATGTTCTCCCTGCGTGTACTAAGTCACGTGTCTCGTGGGAAATTGGGAAGAACCTCGAGACATCAATTTATTTTCAATGAGTAACATATTACTTCATGAAGGTAACGTATAAGATGGTTTATCAACACTGGCCTACTACATTAAATCGGTCATGTTAAGACAATTACAATTATGTTCTCCCTGCGTGTACTAAGTCACGTGTCTCGTGGGAAATTGGGAGGAACCTCGAGACATCAATTTATTTTCAATGAGTAACATATTACTTCATGAAGGTAACGAATAAGATGGTTCATCAACACTGGCCTACTACATTAAATCGGTCATGTTTAGACAATTACAATTATGTTCTCCCTGCGTGTACTAAGTCACGTTTCTCGTGGGAAATTGGGAGGAACCTCGAAACATCAACTTATTCTCAATGAGTAACATATAACTTCATGAAAGTAACGTAAGAGAAGGTTTATCAACACTGGCCTATTACATTATCGGTCATGTTTAGACAATTACAATTATGTTCTCCCTGCGTGTATAAAGTCACGTGTCTCGTGGGAAATTGGGAGGAACCTCGAGACATCAATTTATTTTCAATGAGCAACATATTACTTCATGAAGGTAACGTATAAGATGGTTTATCAACACTGGCCTACTACATTAAATCGGTCATGTTAAGACAATTACAATTATGTTTTTCCTGCGTGTACTAAGTCACGTGTCTCGTGGGAAATTGGGAGGAACCTCGAGACATCAATTTATTTTCAATGAGTAACATATTACTTCATGAAGGTAACGAATAAGATGGTTTATCAACACTGGCCTACTACATTAAATCGGTCATGTTAAGACAATTACAATTATGTTTTTCCTGCGTGTACTAAGTCACGTGTCTCGTGGGAAATTGGGAGAACCTCGAGACATCAATTTATTTTCAATGAGTAACATATTACTTCATGAAGGTAACGTATAAGATGGTTCATCAACACTGGCCTACTACATTAAGTCGGTCATGTTTAGACAATTACAATTATGTTCTCCCTGCGTGTACTAAGTCACGTTTCTCGTGGGAAATTGGGAGGAACCTCGAAACATCAACTTATTCTCAATGAGTAACATATAACTTCATGAAAGTAACGTAAGAGAAGGTTTATCAACACTGGCCTACTACATTAAATTGGTCATGTTTAGACAATTACAATTATGTTCTCCCTGCGTGTACTAAGTCACGTGTCTCGTGGGAAATTGGAAGGAACCTCGAGACATCAATTTATTTTCAATGAGTAACATATTACTTCATGAAGGTAACGAATAAGATGGTTTATCAACACTGGCCTACTACATTAAATCGGTCATGTTAAGACAATTACAATTATGTTTTTCCTGCGTGTACTAAGTCACGTGTCTCGTGGGAAATTGGGAGGAACCTCGAGACATCAATTTATTTTCAATGAGTAACATATTACTTCATGAAGGTAACGTATAAGATGGTTCATCAACACTGGCCTACTACATTAAGTCGGTCATGTTTAGACAATTACAATTATGTTCTCCCTGCGTGTACTAAGTCACGTTTCTTGTGGGAAATTGGGAGGAACCTCGAAACATCAACTTATTCTCAATGAGTAACATATAACTTCATGAAAGTAACGTAAGAGAAGGTTTATCAACACTGGCCTACTACATTAAATTGGTCATGTTTAGACAATTACAATTATGTTCTCCCTGCGTGTACTAAGTCACGTGTCTCGTGGGAAATTGGGAGGAACCTCGAGACATCAATTTATTTTCAATGAGTAACATATTACTTCATGAAGGTAACGTATAAGGTGGTTTATCAACACTGGCCTACTACATTAAATCGGTCATGTTTAGACAATTACAATTATGTTCTCCCTGCGTGTACTAAGTCACGTTTCTCGTGGGAAATTGGGAGGAACCTCGAAACATCAACTTATTCTCAATGAGTAACATATAACTTCATGAAAGTAACGTAAGAGACGGTTTATCAACACTGGCCTACTACATTAAATCGGTCATGTTTAGACAATTACAATTATGTTCTCCTTGCGTGTACTAAGTCACGTGTCTCGTGGGAAATTGGGAGGAACCTCGAAACATCAACTTATTCTCAATGAGTAACATATAACTTCATGAAAGTAACGTAAGAGAAGGTTTATCAACACTGGCCTACTACATTAAATCGGTCATGTCTAGACAATTACAATTATGTTCTCCCTGCGTGTACTAAGTCACGTGTCTCGTGGGAAATTGGGAGGAACCTCGAGACATCAATTTATTTTCAATGAGTAACATATAACTTCATGAAAGTAACGTAAGAGAAGGTTTATCAACACTGGCCTACTACATTAAATCGGTCTTGTTTAGACAATTACAATTATGTTCTCCCTGCGTGTACTAAGTCACGTGTCTTGTGGGAAATTGGGAGGAACCTCGAAACATCAACTTATTCTCAATGAGTAACATATAACTTCATGAAAGTAACGTAAGAGAAGGTTTATCAACACTGGCCTACTACATTAAATTGGTCATGTTTAGACAATTACAATTATGTTCTCCCTGCGTGTACTAAGTCACGTGTCTCGTGGGAAATTGGAAGGAACCTCGAGACATCAATTTATTTTCAATGAGTAACATATTACTTCATGAAGGTAACGAATAAGATGGTTTATCAACACTGGCCTACTACATTAAATCGGTCATGTTAAGACAATTACAATTATGTTTTTCCTGCGTGTACTAAGTCACGTGTCTCGTGGGAAATTGGGAGGAACCTCGAGACATCAATTTATTTTCAATGAGTAACATATTACTTCATGAAGGTAACGTAAGAGAAGGTTTATCAACACTGGCCTACTACATTAAATCGGTCTTGTTTAGACAATTACAATTATGTTCTCCCTGCGTGTACTAAGTCACGTGTCTCGTGGGAAATTGAGAAGAACCTCGAGACATCAATTTATTTTCAATGAGTAACATATTACTTCATGAAGGTAACGTATAAGATGGTTTATCAACACTGGCCTACTACATTAAAGCGGTCATGTTAAGACAATTACAATTATGTTCTCCCTGCGTGTACTAAGTCACGTGTCTCGTGGAAATTGGGAGGAACCTCGAGACATCAATTTATTTTCAATGAGTAACATATAACTTCATGAAAGTAACGTAAGAGAAGGTTTATCAACACTGGCCTACTACATTAAATTGGTCATGTTTAGACAATTACAATTATGTTCTCCCTGCGTGTACTAAGTCACGTGTCTCGTGGGAAATTGGAAGGAACCTCGAGACATCAATTTATTTTCAATGAGTAACATATTACTTCATGAAGGTAACGAATAAGATGGTTCATCAACACTGGCCTACTACATTAAGTCGGTCATGTTTAGACAATTACAATTATGTTCTCCCTGCGTGTACTAAGTCACGTTTCTTGTGGGAAATTGGGAGGAACCTCGAAACATCAACTTATTCTCAATGAGTAACATATAACTTCATGAAAGTAACGTAAGAGAAGGTTTATCAACACTGGCCTACTACATTAAATTGGTCATGTTTAGACAATTACAATTATGTTCTCCCTGCGTGTACTAAGTCACGTGTCTCGTGGGAAATTGGGAGGAACCTCGAGACATCAATTTATTTTCAATGAGTAACATATTACTTCATGAAGGTAACGTATAAGGTGGTTTATCAACACTGGCCTACTACATTAAATCGGTCATGTTTAGACAATTACAATTATGTTCTCCCTGCGTGTACTAAGTCACGTTTCTCGTGGGAAATTGGGAGGAACCTCGAAACATCAACTTATTCTCAATGAGTAACATATAACTTCATGAAAGTAACGTAAGAGACGGTTTATCAACACTGGCCTACTACATTAATCGGTCATGTTTAGACAATTACAATTATGTTCTCCCTGCGTGTACTAAGTCACGTGTCTCGTGGGAAATTGGGAGGAACCTCGAAACATCAACTTATTCTCAATGAGTAATATATAACTTCATGAAAGTAACGTAAGAGAAGGTTTATCAACACTGGCCTACTACATTAAATCGGTCATGTCTAGACAATTACAATTATGTTCTCCCTGCGTGTACTAAGTCACGTGTCTCGTGGGAAATTGGGAGGAACCTCGAGACATCAATTTATTTTCAATGAGTAACATATAACTTCATGAAAGTAACGTAAGAGAAGGTTTATCAACACTGGCCTACTACATTAAATCGGTCTTGTTTAGACAATTACAATTATGTTCTCCCTGCGTGTACTAAGTCACGTGTCTTGTGGGAAATTGGGAGGAACCTCGAGACATCAATTTATTTTCAATGAGTAACATATTACTTCATGAAGGTAACGTATAAGATGGTTCATCAACACTGGCCTACTACATTAAATCGGTCATGTTTAGACAATTACAATTATGTTCTCCCTGCGTGTACTAAGTCACGTTTCTCGTGGGAAATTGGGAGGAACCTCGAAACATCAACTTATTCTCAATGAGTAACATATAACTTCATGAAAGTAACGTAAGAGAAGGTTTATCAACACTGGCCTACCACATTAAATCGGTCATGTTTAGACAATTACAATTATGTTCTCCCTGCGTGTACTAAGTCACGTGTCTCGTGGGAAATTGGGAGGAACCTCGAGACATCAATTTATTTTCAATGAGTAACATATAACTTCATGAAAGTAACGTAAGAGAAGGTTTATCAACACTGGCCTACTACATTAAATCGGTCATGTTTAGACAATTACAATTATGTTCTCCCTGCGTGTACTAAGTCACGTGTCTCGTGGGAAATTGAGAAGAACCTCGAGACATCAATTTATTTTCAATGAGTAACATATTACTTCATGAAGGTAACGTATAAGATGGTTTATCAACACTGGCCTACTACATTAAAGCGGTCATGTTAAGACAATTACAATTATGTTCTCCCTGCGTGTACTAAGTCACGTGTCTCGTGGGAAATTGGGAGGAACCTCGAGACATCAATTTATTTTCAATGAGTAACATATTACTTCATGAAGGTAACGTATAAGATGGTTCATCAACACTGGCCTACTACATTAAATCGGTCATGTTTAGACAATTACAATTATGTTCTCCCTGCGTGTACTAAGTCACGTTTCTCGTGGGAAATTGGGAGGAACCTCGAAACATCAACTGGTTCTCAATGAGTAACATATAACTTCATGAAAGTAACGTAAGAGAAGGTTTATCAACACTGGCCTATTACACTATCGGTCATGTTTAGACAATTACAATTATGTTCTCCCTGCGTGTATAAAGTCACGTGTCTCGTGGGAAATTGGGAGGAACATCGAGACATCAATTTATTTTCAATGAGTAACATATTACTTCATGAAGGTAACGTATAAGATGGTTTATCAACACTGGCCTACTACATTAAATCGGTCATGTTAAGAAAATTACAATTATGTTTTTCCTGCGTGTACTAAGTCACGTGTCTCGTGGGAAATTGGGAGGAACCTCGAGACATCAATTTATTTTCAATGAGTAACATATTACTTCATGAAGGTAACGTATAAGATGGTTTATCAACACTGGCCTACTACATTAAATCGGTCATGTTTAGACAATTACAATTATGTTCTCCCTGCGTGTACTAAGTCACGTTTCTCGTGGGAAATTGGGAGGAACCTCGAAACATCAACTTATTCTCAATGAGTAACATATAACTTCATGAAAGTAACGTAAGAGACGGTTTATCAACACTGGCCCACTACATTAAATCGGTCATGTTTAGACAATTACAATTATGTTCTCCCTGCGTGTACTAAGTCACGTGTCTCGTGGGAAATTGGGAAGAACCTCGACACATCAACTTATTCTCAATGAGTAACATATAACTTCATGAAAGTAACGTAAGAGAAGGTTTATCAACACTGGCCTACTACATTAAATCGGTCATGTCTAGACAATTACAATTATGTTCTCCCTGCGTGTACTAAGTCACGTGTCTCGTGGGAAATTGGGAGGAACCTCGAAACATCAACTTATTCTCAATGAGTAACATATAACTTCATGAAAGTAACGTAAGAGAAGGTTTATCAACACTGGCCTACTACATTAAATTGGTCATGTTTAGACAATTACAATTATGTTCTCCCTGCGTGTACTAAGTCACGTGTCTCGTGGGAAATTGGGAGGAACCTCGAGACATCAATTTATTTTCAATGAGTAACATATTACTTCATGAAGGTAACGTATAAGGTGGTTTATCAACACTGGCCTACTACATTAAATCGGTCATGTTTAGACAATTACAATTATGTTCTCCCTGCGTGTACTAAGTCACGTTTCTCGTGGGAAATTGGGAGGAACCTCGAAACATCAACTTATTCTCAATGAGTAACATATAACTTCTATTTTTTTGAAAGTAACGTAAGAGACGGTTTATCAACACTGGCCTACTACATTAAATCGGTCATGTTTAGACAATTACAATTATGTTCTCCTGCGTGTACTAAGTCACGTGTCTCGTGGGAAATTGGGAGGAACCTCGAAACATCAACTTATTCTCAATGAGTAACATATAACTTCATGAAAGTAACGTAAGAGAAGGTTTATCAACACTGGCCTACTACATTAAATCGGTCATGTTTAGACAATTACAATTATGTTCTCCCTGCGTGTACTAAGTCACGTGTCTCGTGGGAAATTGGGAGGAACCTCGAGACATCAATTTATTTTCAATGAGTAACATATTACTTCATGAAGGTAACGTATAAGATGGTTCATCAACACTGGCCTACTACATTAAATCGGTCATGTTAAAACAATTACAATTATGTTCTCCCTGCGTGTACTAAGTCACGTGTCTCGTGGGAAATCGGGAGGAACCTCGAGACATCAATTTATTTTCAATGAGTAACATATTACTTCATGAAGGTAACGTATAAGATGGTTTATCAACACTGGCCTACTACATTAAATCGGTCATGTTAAGACAATTACAATTATGTTCTCCCTGCGTGTACTAAGTCACGTGTCTCGTGGGAAATTGGGAGGAACCTCGAGACATCAACTTATTCTCAATGAGTAACATATAACTTCATGAAAGTAACGTAAGAGAAGGTTTATCAACACTGGCCTACTACATTAAATCGGTCATGTTTAGACAATTACAATTATGTTCTCCCTGCGTGTACTAAGTCACGTGTCTCGTGGGAAATTGGGAGGAACCTCGAGACATCAATTTATTTTCAATGAGTAACATATTACTTCATGAAGGTAACGTATAAGATGGTTCATCAACACTGGCCTACTACATTAAATCGGTCATGTTAAGACAATTACAATTATGTTCTCCCTGCGTGTACTAAGTCACGTGTCTCGTGGGAAATTGGGAGGAACCTCGAGACATCAATTTATTTTCAATGAGTAACATATTACTTCATGAAGGTAACGTAAGAGAAGGTTTATCAACACTGGCCTACTACATTAAATCGGTCATGTTAAGACAATTACAATTATGTTCTCCCTGGGTGTACTAAGTCACGTGTCTCGTGGGAAATTGGGAGGAACCTCGAGACATCAATTTATTTTCAATGAGTAACATATTACTTCATGAAGGTAACGTATAGGATGGTTTATCAACACTGGCCTACTACATTAAATCGGTCATGTTAAGACAATTACAATTATGTTCTCCCTGCGTGTACTAAGTCACGTGTCTCGTGGGAAATTGGGAGGAACCTCAAGACATCAACTTATTCTCAATGAGTAACATATAACTTCATGAAAGTAACGTAAGAGAAGGTTTATCAACACTGGCCTACTACATTAAATTGGTCATGTTTAGACAATTACAATTATGTTCTCCCTGCGTGTACTAAGTCACGTGTCTCGTGGGACATTGGGAGGAACCTCGAGACATCAATTTATTTTCAATGAGTAACATATTACTTCATGAAGGTAACGTATAAGATGGTTCATCAACACTGGCCTACTACATTAAATCGGTCATGTTAAAACAATTACAATTATGTTCTCCCTGCGTGTACTAAGTCACGTGTCTCGTGGGAAATCGGGAGGAACCTCGAGACATCAATTTATTTTCAATGAGTAACATATTACTTCATGAAGGTAACGTATAAGATGGTTTATCAACACTGGCCTACTACATTAAATCGGTCATGTTAAGACAATTACAATTATGTTCTCCCTGCGTGTACTAAGTCACGTGTCTCGTGGGAAATTGGGAGGAACCTCGAGACATCAACTTATTCTCAATGAGTAACATATAACTTCATGAAAGTAACGTAAGAGAAGGTTTATCAACACTGGCCTACTACATTAAATCGGTCATGTTAGACAATTACAATTATGTTCTCCCTGCGTGTACTAAGTCACGTGTCTCGTGGGAAATTGGGAGGAACCTCGAGACATCAATTTATTTTCAATGAGTAACATATTACTTCATGAAGGTAACGTATAAGATGGTTCATCAACACTGGCCTACTACATTAAATCGGTCATGTTAAGACAATTACAATTATGTTCTCCCTGCGTGTACTAAGTCACGTGTCTCGTGGGAAATTGGGAGGAACCTCGAGACATCAATTTATTTTCAATGAGTAACATATTACTTCATGAAGGTAACGTAAGAGAAGGTTTATCAACACTGGCCTACTACATTAAATCGGTCATGTTAAGACAATTACAATTATGTTCTCCCTGGGTGTACTAAGTCACGTGTCTCGTGGGAAATTGGGAGGAACCTCGAGACATCAACTTATTCTCAATGAGTAACATATAACTTCATGAAGGTAACGTAAGAGAAGGTTTATCAACACTGGCCTACTACATTAAATCGGTCATGTTAAGACAATTACAATTATGTTTTTCCTGCGTGTACTAAGTCACGTGTCTCGTGGGAAATTGGGGGGAACCTCGAGACATCAATTTCTTTTCAATGAGTAACATATTACTTCATGAAGGTAACGTATAAGATGGTTTATCAACACTGCCTACTACATTAAATCGGTCATGTTAAGTCAATTACAATTATGTTTTTCCTGCGTGTACTAAGTCACGTTTCTCGTGGGAAATTGGGAGGAACCTCGAGACTTCAATTTATTTTTAATGAGTAACATATAACTTCATGAAGGTAACGTAAGAGAAGGTTTATCAACACTGGCCTACTACATTAAATCGGTCATGTTAAGACAATTACAATTATGTTTTTCCTGCGTGTACTAAGTCACGTGTCTCGTGGGAAATTGGGGGGAACCTCGAGACATCAATTTCTTTTCAATGAGTAACATATTACTTCATGAAGGTAACGTATAAGATGGTTTATCAACACTGGCCTACTACATTAAATCGGTCATGTTAAGTCAATTACAATTATGTTTTTCCTGCGTGTACTAAGTCACGTTTCTCGTGGGAAATTGGAGGAACCTCGAGACTTCAATTTATTTTTAAATGAGTAACATATTACTTCATGAAGGTAACGTATATCATGAAGGTAACGTATAAGATGGTTCATCAACACTGGCCTACTAGATTAAATCCGTCATGTTTAGACAATTACAAATATGTTCTCCCTGCGTGTACTAAGTCACGTTTCTCGTGGGAAATTGGGAGGAACCTCGAAACATCAACTTATTCTCAATGAGTAACATATAACTTCATGAAGGTAACGTATAAGATGGTTTATCAACACTGGCCTACTACATTAAATCGGTCATGTTAAGACAATTACAATTATGTTCTCCCTGCGTGTACTAAGTCACGTGTCTCGTGGGAAATTGGGAGGAACCTCGAAACATCAATTTATTCTCAATGAGTAACATATTACTTCATGAAAGTAACGTAAAAGAAGGTTCATCAACACTGGCCTACTACATTAAATCGGTCATGTTTAACAATTACAATTATGTTCTCCCTGCGTGTACTGAGTCACGTGTCTCGTGGGAAATTGGGAGGAACCTCGAGACATCAACTTATTCTCAATGAGTAACATATAACTTCATGAAGGTAACGTAAGAGAAGGTTTATCAACACTGGCCTACTACATTAAATCGGTCATGTTAAGACAATTACAATTATGTTTTTCCTGCGTGTACTAAGTCACGTGTCTCGTGGGAAATTGGGGGGAACCTCGAGACATCAATTTCTTTTCAATGAGTAACATATTACTTCATGAAGGTAACGTATAAGATGGTTCATCAACACTGGCCTACTACATTAAATCGGTCATGTTAAGTCAATTACAATTATGTTTTTCCTGCGTGTACTAAGTCACGTTTCTCGTGGGAAATTGGGAGGAACCTCGAGACTTCAATTTATTTTTAATGAGTAACATATTACTTCATGAAGGTAACGTATATCATGAAGGTAACGTATAAGATGGTTCATCAACACTGGCCTACTAGATTAAATCCGTCATGTTTAGACAATTACAAATATGTTCTCCCTGCGTGTACTAAGTCACGTTTCTCGTGGGAAATTGGGAGGAACCTCGAAACATCAACTTATTCTCAATGAGTAACATATAACTTCATGAAGGTAACGTATAAGATGGTTTATCAACACTGGCCTACTACATTAAATCGGTCATGTTAAGACAATTACAATTATGTTCTCCCTGCGTGTACTAAGTCACGTGTCTCGTGGGAAATTGGGAGGAACCTCGAAACATCAATTTATTCTCAATGAGTAACATATTACTTCATGAAAGTAACGTAAAAGAAGGTTCATCAACACTGGCCTACTACATTAAATCGGTCATGTTTAACAATTACAATTATGTTCTCCCTGCGTGTACTGAGTCACGTGTCTCGTGGGAAATTGGGAGGAACCTCGAGACATCAACTTATTCTCAATGAGTAACATATAACTTCATGAAAGTAACGTAAGAGAAGGTTTATCAACACTGGCCTACTACATTAAATCGGTCATGTTTAGACAATTACAAGTATGTTCTCCCTGCGTGTACTAAGTCACGTGTCTCGTGGGAAATTGGGAGGAACCTCGAGACATCAATTTATTTTCAATGAGTAACATATTACTTCATGAAGGTAACGTATAGGATGGTTTATCAACACTGGCCTACTACATTAAATCGGTCATGTTAAGTCAATTACAATTATGTTTTTCCTGCGTGTACTAAGTCACGTTTCTCGTGGGAAATTGGGAGGAACCTCGAGACTTCAATTTATTTTTAATGAGTAACATATTACTTCATGAAGGTAACGTATATCATGAAGGTAACGTATAAGATGGTTCATCAACACTGGCCTACTAGATTAAATCCGTCATGTTTAGACAATTACAAATATGTTCTCCCTGCGTGTACTAAGTCACGTTTCTCGTGGGAAATTGGGAGGAACCTCGAAACATCAACTTATTCTCAATGAGTAACATATAACTTCATGAAGGTAACGTATAAGATGGTTTATCAACACTGGCCTACTACATTAAATCGGTCATGTTAAGACAATTACAATTATGTTCTCCCTGCGTGTACTAAGTCACGTGTCTCGTGGGAAATTGGGAGGAACCTCGAAACATCAATTTATTCTCAATGAGTAACATATTACTTCATGAAAGTAACGTAAAAGAAGGTTCATCAACACTGGCCTACTACATTAAATCGGTCATGTTTAACAATTACAATTATGTTCTCCCTGCGTGTACTGAGTCACGTGTCTCGTGGGAAATTGGGAGGAACCTCGAGACATCAACTTATTCTCAATGAGTAACATATAACTTCATGAAGGTAACGTAAGAGAAGGTTTATCAACACTGGCCTACTACATTAAATCGGTCATGTTAAGACAATTACAATTATGTTTTTCCTGCGTGTACTAAGTCACGTGTCTCGTGGGAAATTGGGGGGAACCTCGAGACATCAATTTCTTTTCAATGAGTAACATATTACTTCATGAAGGTAACGTATAAGATGGTTTATCAACACTGGCCTACTACATTAAATCGGTCATGTTAAGTCAATTACAATTATGTTTTTCCTGCGTGTACTAAGTCACGTTTCTCGTGGGAAATTGGGAGGAACCTCGAGACTTCAATTTATTTTTAATGAGTAACATATTACTTCATGAAGGTAACGTATATCATGAAGGTAACGTATAAGATGGTTCATCAACACTGGCCTACTAGATTAAATCCGTCATGTTTAGACAATTACAAATATGTTCTCCCTGCGTGTACTAAGTCACGTTTCTCGTGGGAAATTGGGAGGAACCTCGAAACATCAACTTATTCTCAATGAGTAACATATAACTTCATGAAGGTAACGTATAAGATGGTTTATCAACACTGGCCTACTACATTAAATCGGTCATGTTAAGACAATTACAATTATGTTCTCCCTGCGTGTACTAAGTCACGTGTCTCGTGGGAAATTGGGAGGAACCTCGAAACATCAATTTATTCTCAATGAGTAACATATTACTTCATGAAAGTAACGTAAAAGAAGGTTCATCAACACTGGCCTACTACATTAAATCGGTCATGTTTAACAATTACAATTATGTTCTCCCTGCGTGTACTGAGTCACGTGTCTCGTGGGAAATTGGGAGGAACCTCGAGACATCAACTTATTCTCAATGAGTAACATATAACTTCATGAAAGTAACGTAAGAGAAGGTTTATCAACACTGGCCTACTACATTAAATCGGTCATGTTTAGACAATTACAAGTATGTTCTCCCTGCGTGTACTAAGTCACGTGTCTCGTGGGAAATTGGGAGGAACCTCGAGACATCAATTTATTTTCAATGAGTAACATATTACTTCATGAAGGTAACGTATAGGATGGTTTATCAACACTGGCCTACTACATTAAATCGGTCATGTTAAGACAATTACAATTATGTTCTCCCTGCGTGTACTAAGTCACGTGTCTCGTGGGAAATTGGGAGGAACCTCAAGACATCAACTTATTCTCAATGAGTAACATATAACTTCATGAAAGTAACGTAAGAGAAGGTTTATCAACACTAGCCTACTACATTAAATCGGTCATGTTAAGACAATTACAATTATGTTCTCCCTGCGTGTACTAAGTCACGTGTCTCGTGGGAAATTGGGAGGAACCTCGAGACATCAACTTATTCTCAATGAGTAACATATAACTTCATGAAAGTAACGTAAGAGAAGGTTCATCAACACTGGCCTACTACATTAAATCGGTCATGTTTAGACAATTACAATTATGTTCTCCCTGCGTGTACTAAGTCACGTGTCTCGTGTGAAATTGGGAGGAACCTCGAGACATCAATTTATTTTCAATGAGTAACATATTACTTCATGAAGGTAACGTATAAGATGGTTTATCAACACTGGCCTACTACATTAAATCGGTCATGTTAAGACAATTACAATTATGTTCTCCCTGCGTGTACTAAGTCACGTGTCTCGTGGGAAATTGGGAGGAACCTCGAGACATCAATTTATTTTCAATGAGTAACATATTACTTCATGAAGGTAACGTATAAGATGGTTTATCAACACTGGCCTACTACATTAAATCGGTCATGTTAAGACAATTACAATTATGTTTTTCCTGCGTGTACTAAGTCACGTGTCTCGTGGGAAATTGGGAGGAACCTCGAGACATCAATTTATTTTCAATGAGTAACATATTACTTCATGAAGGTAACGAATAAGATGGTTTATCAACACTGGCCTACTACATTAAATCGGTCATGTTAAGACAATTACAATTATGTTTTTCCTGCGTGTACTAAGTCACGTGTCTCGTGGGAAATTGGGAGGAACCTCGAGACATCAATTTATTTTCAATGAGTAACATATTACTTCATGAAGGTAACGTATAAGATGGTTCATCAACACTGGCCTACTACATTAAGTCGGTCATGTTTAGACAATTACAATTATGTTCTCCCTGCGTGTACTAAGTCACGTTTCTCGTGGGAAATTGGGAGGAACCTCGAAACATCAACTTATTCTCAATGAGTAACATATAACTTCATGAAAGTAACGTAAGAGAAGGTTTATCAACACTGGCCTACTACATTAAATTGGTCATGTTTAGACAATTACAATTATGTTCTCCCTGCGTGTACTAAGTCACGTGTCTCGTGGGAAATTGGGAGGAACCTCGAGACATCAATTTATTTTCAATGAGTAACATATAACTTCATGAAGGTAACGTATAAGATGGTTTATCAACACTGGCCTACTACATTAAATCGGTCATGTTTAGAAAATTACAATTATGTTCTCCCTGCGTGTACTAAGTCACGTTTCTCGTGGGAAATTGGGAGGAACCTCGAAACATCAACTTATTCTCAATGAGTAACATATAACTTCATGAAAGTAACGTAAGAGACGGTTTATCAACACTGGCCTACTACATTAAATCGGTCATGTTTAGACAATTACAATTATGTTTTCCCTGCGTGTACTAAGTCACGTGTCTCGTGGGAAATTGGGAGGAACCTCGAAACATCAACTTATTCTCAATGAGTAACATATTACTTCATGAAGGTAACGTATAAGATGGTTCATCAACACTGGCCTACTACATTAAGTCGGTCATGTTTAGACAATTACAATTATGTTCTCCCTGCGTGTACTAAGTCACGTTTCTCGTGGGAAATTGGGAGGAACCTCGAAACATCAACTTATTCTCAATGAGTAACATATAACTTCATGAAAGTAACGTAAGAGAAGGTTTATCAACACTGGCCTACTACATTAAATTGGTCATGTTTAGACAATTACAATTATGTTCTCCCTGCGTGTACTAAGTCACGTGTCTCGTGGAAAATTGGAAGGAACCTCGAGACATCAATTTATTTTCAATGAGTAACATATAACTTCATGAAAGTAACGTAAGAGAAGGTTTATCAACACTGGCCTACTACATTAAATCGGTCATGTTTAGACAATTACAATTATGTTCTCCCTGCGTGTACTAAGTCACGTGTCTCGTGGGAAATTGGGAAGAACCTCGAGACATCAATTTATTTTCAATGAGTAACATATTACTTCATGAAGGTAACGTATAAGATTGTTTATCAACACTGGCCTACTACATTAAATCGGTCATGTTAAGACAATTACAATTATGTTCTCCCTGCGTGTACTAAGTCACGTGTCTCGTGGGAAATTGGGAGGAACCTCGAGACATCAATTTATTTTCAATGAGTAACATATTACTTCATGAAGGTAACGAATAAGATGGTTCATCAACACTGGCCTACTACATTAAATCGGTCATGTTTAGACAATTACAATTATGTTCTCCCTGCGTGCACTAAGTCACGTTTCTCGTGGGAAATTGGGAGGAACCTCGAAACATCAACTTATTCTCAATGAGTAACATATAACTTCATGAAAGTAACGTAAGAGAAGGTTTATCAACACTGGCCTATTACATTATCGGTCATGTTTAGACAATTACAATTATGTTCTCCCTGCGTGTATAAAGTCACGTGTCTCGTGGGAAATTGGGAGGAACCTCGAGACATCAATTTATTTTCAATGAGCAACATATTACTTCATGAAGGTAACGTATAAGATGGTTTATCAACACTGGCCTACTACATTAAATCGGTCATGTTAAGACAATTACAATTATGTTTTTCCTGCGTGTACTAAGTCACGTGTCTCGTGGGAAATTGGGAGGAACCTCGAGACATCAATTTATTTTCAATGAGTAACATATTACTTCATGAAGGTAACGAATAAGATGGTTTATCAACACTGGCCTACTACATTAAATCGGTCATGTTAAGACAATTACAATTATGTTTTTCCTGCGTGTACTAAGTCACGTGTCTCGTGGGAAATTGGGAGGAACCTCGAGACATCAATTTATTTTCAATGAGTAACATATTACTTCATGAAGGTAACGTATAAGATGGTTCATCAACACTGGCCTACTACATTAAGTCGGTCATGTTTAGACAATTACAATTATGTTCTCCCTGCGTGTACTAAGTCACGTTTCTCGTGGGAAATTGGGAGGAACCTCGAAACATCAACTTATTCTCAATGAGTAACATATAACTTCATGAAAGTAACGTAAGAGAAGGTTTATCAACACTGGCCTACTACATTAAATTGGTCATTTTAGACAATTACAATTATGTTCTCCCTGCGTGTACTAAGTCACGTGTCTCGTGGGAAATTGGAAGGAACCTCGAGACATCAATTTATTTTCAATGAGTAACATATTACTTCATGAAGGTAACGAATAAGATGGTTTATCAACACTGGCCTACTACATTAAATCGGTCATGTTAAGACAATTACAATTATGTTTTTCCTGCGTGTACTAAGTCACGTGTCTCGTGGGAAATTGGGAGGAACCTCGAGACATCAATTTATTTTCAATGAGTAACATATTACTTCATGAAGGTAACGTATAAGATGGTTCATCAACACTGGCCTACTACATTAAGTCGGTCATGTTTAGACAATTACAATTATGTTCTCCCTGCGTGTACTAAGTCACGTTTCTTGTGGGAAATTGGGAGGAACCTCGAAACATCAACTTATTCTCAATGAGTAACATATAACTTCATGAAAGTAACGTAAGAGAAGGTTTATCAACACTGGCCTACTACATTAAATTGGTCATGTTTAGACAATTACAATTATGTTCTCCCTGCGTGTACTAAGTCACGTGTCTCGTGGGAAATTGGGAGGAACCTCGAGACATCAATTTATTTTCAATGAGTAACATATTACTTCATGAAGGTAACGTATAAGGTGGTTTATCAACACTGGCCTACTACATTAAATCGGTCATGTTTAGACAATTACAATTATGTTCTCCCTGCGTGTACTAAGTCACGTTTCTCGTGGGAAATTGGGAGGAACCTCGAAACATCAACTTATTCTCAATGAGTAACATATAACTTCATGAAAGTAACGTAAGAGACGGTTTATCAACACTGGCCTACTACATTAAATCGGTCATGTTTAGACAATTACAATTATGTTCTCCCTGCGTGTACTAAGTCACGTGTCTCGTGGGAAATTGGGAGGAACCTCGAAACATCAACTTATTCTCAATGAGTAACATATAACTTCATGAAAGTAACGTAAGAGAAGGTTCATCAACACTGGCCTACTACATTAAATCGGTCATGTTTAGACAATTACAATTATGTTCTCCCTGCGTGTACTAAGTCACGTGTCTCGTGTGAAATTGGGAGGAACCTCGAGACATCAATTTATTTTCAATGAGTAACATATTACTTCATGAAGGTAACGTATAAGATGGTTTATCAACACTGGCCTACTACATTAAATCGGTCATGTTAAGACAATTACAATTATGTTCTCCCTGCGTGTACTAAGTCACGTGTCTCGTGGGAAATTGGGAGGAACCTCGAGACATCAATTTATTTTCAATGAGTAACATATTACTTCATGAAGGTAACGTATAAGATGGTTTATCAACACTGGCCTACTACATTAAATCGGTCATGTTAAGACAATTACAATTATGTTTTTCCTGCGTGTACTAAGTCACGTGTCTCGTGGGAAATTGGGAGGAACCTCGAGACATCAATTTATTTTCAATGAGTAACATATTACTTCATGAAGGTAACGAATAAGATGGTTTATCAACACTGGCCTACTACATTAAATCGGTCATGTTAAGACAATTACAATTATGTTTTTCCTGCGTGTACTAAGTCACGTGTCTCGTGGGAAATTGGGAGGAACCTCGAGACATCAATTTATTTTCAATGAGTAACATATTACTTCATGAAGGTAACGTATAAGATGGTTCATCAACACTGGCCTACTACATTAAGTCGGTCATGTTTAGACAATTACAATTATGTTCTCCCTGCGTGTACTAAGTCACGTTTCTCGTGGGAAATTGGGAGGAACCTCGAAACATCAACTTATTCTCAATGAGTAACATATAACTTCATGAAAGTAACGTAAGAGAAGGTTTATCAACACTGGCCTACTACATTAAATTGGTCATGTTTAGACAATTACAATTATGTTCTCCCTGCGTGTACTAAGTCACGTGTCTCGTGGGAAATTGGAGGAACCTCGAGACATCAATTTATTTTCAATGAGTAACATATAACTTCATGAAGGTAACGTATAAGATGGTTTATCAACACTGGCCTACTACATTAAATCGGTCATGTTTAGAAAATTACAATTATGTTCTCCCTGCGTGTACTAAGTCACGTTTCTCGTGGGAAATTGGGAGGAACCTCGAAACATCAACTTATTCTCAATGAGTAACATATAACTTCATGAAAGTAACGTAAGAGACGGTTTATCAACACTGGCCTACTACATTAAGTCGGTCATGTTTAGACAATTACAATTATGTTCTCCCTGCGTGTACTAAGTCACGTTTCTTGTGGGAAATTGGGAGGAACCTCGAAACATCAACTTATTCTCAATGAGTAACATATAACTTCATGAAAGTAACGTAAGAGAAGGTTTATCAACACTGGCCTACTACATTAAATTGGTCATGTTTAGACAATTACAATTATGTTCTCCCTGCGTGTACTAAGTCACGTGTCTCGTGGGAAATTGGGAGGAACCTCGAGACATCAATTTATTTTCAATGAGTAACATATTACTTCATGAAGGTAACGTATAAGGTGGTTTATCAACACTGGCCTACTACATTAAATCGGTCATGTTTAGACAATTACAATTATGTTCTCCCTGCGTGTACTAAGTCACGTTTCTCGTGGGAAATTGGGAGGAACCTCGAAACATCAACTTATTCTCAATGAGTAACATATAACTTCATGAAAGTAACGTAAGAGACGGTTTATCAACACTGGCCTACTACATTAAATCGGTCATGTTTAGACAATTACAATTATGTTCTCCCTGCGTGTACTAAGTCACGTGTCTCGTGGGAAATTGGGAGGAACCTCGAAACATCAACTTATTCTCAATGAGTAACATATAACTTCATGAAAGTAACGTAAGAGAAGGTTCATCAACACTGGCCTACTACATTAAATCGGTCATGTTTAGACAATTACAATTATGTTCTCCCTGCGTGTACTAAGTCACGTGTCTCGTGTGAAATTGGGAGGAACCTCGAGACATCAATTTATTTTCAATGAGTAACATATTACTTCATGAAGGTAACGTATAAGATGGTTTATCAACACTGGCCTACTACATTAAATCGGTCATGTTAAGACAATTACAATTATGTTCTCCCTGCGTGTACTAAGTCACGTGTCTCGTGGGAAATTGGGAGGAACCTCGAGACATCAATTTATTTTCAATGAGTAACATATTACTTCATGAAGGTAACGTATAAGATGGTTTATCAACACTGGCCTACTACATTAAATCGGTCATGTTAAGACAATTACAATTATGTTTTTCCTGCGTGTACTAAGTCACGTGTCTCGTGGGAAATTGGGAGGAACCTCGAGACATCAATTTATTTTCAATGAGTAACATATTACTTCATGAAGGTAACGAATAAGATGGTTTATCAACACTGGCCTACTACATTAAATCGGTCATGTTAAGACAATTACAATTATGTTTTTCCTGCGTGTACTAAGTCACGTGTCTCGTGGGAAATTGGGAGGAACCTCGAGACATCAATTTATTTTCAATGAGTAACATATTACTTCATGAAGGTAACGTATAAGATGGTTCATCAACACTGGCCTACTACATTAAATCGGTCATGTTAAGACAATTACAATTATGTTCTCCCTGCGTGTACTAAGTCACGTGTCTCGTGGGAAATTGGGAGGAACCTCGAGACATCAATTTATTTTCAATGAGTAACATATTACTTCATGAAGGTAACGTATAAGATGGTTTATCAACACTGGCCTACTACATTAAATCGGTCATGTTAAGACAATTACAATTATGTTTTTCCTGCGTGTACTAAGTCACGTGTCTCGTGGGAAATTGGGAGGAACCTCGAGACATCAATTTATTTTCAATGAGTAACATATTACTTCATGAAGGTAACGAATAAGATGGTTTATCAACACTGGCCTACTACATTAAATCGGTCATGTTAAGACAATTACAATTATGTTTTTCCTGCGTGTACTAAGTCACGTGTCTCGTGGGAAATTGGGAGGAACCTCGAGACATCAATTTATTTTCAATGAGTAACATATTACTTCATGAAGGTAACGTATAAGATGGTTCATCAACACTGGCCTACTACATTAAGTCGGTCATGTTTAGACAATTACAATTATGTTCTCCCTGCGTGTACTAAGTCACGTTTCTCGTGGGAAATTGGGAGGAACCTCGAAACATCAACTTATTCTCAATGAGTAACATATAACTTCATGAAAGTAACGTAAGAGAAGGTTTATCAACACTGGCCTACTACATTAAATTGGTCATGTTTAGACAATTACAATTATGTTCTCCCTGCGTGTACTAAGTCACGTGTCTCGTGGGAAATTGGGAGGAACCTCGAGACATCAATTTATTTTCAATGAGTAACATATAACTTCATGAAGGTAACGTATAAGATGGTTTATCAACACTGGCCTACTACATTAAATCGGTCATGTTTAGAAAATTACAATTATGTTCTCCCTGCGTGTACTAAGTCACGTTTCTCGTGGGAAATTGGGAGGAACCTCGAAACATCAACTTATTCTCAATGAGTAACATATAACTTCATGAAAGTAACGTAAGAGACGGTTTATCAACACTGGCCTACTACATTAAGTCGGTCATGTTTAGACAATTACAATTATGTTCTCCCTGCGTGTACTAAGTCACGTTTCTTGTGGGAAATTGGGAGGAACCTCGAAACATCAACTTATTCTCAATGAGTAACATATAACTTCATGAAAGTAACGTAAGAGAAGGTTTATCAACACTGGCCTACTACATTAAATTGGTCATGTTTAGACAATTACAATTATGTTCTCCCTGCGTGTACTAAGTCACGTGTCTCGTGGGAAATTGGGAGGAACCTCGAGACATCAATTTATTTTCAATGAGTAACATATTACTTCATGAAGGTAACGTATAAGGTGGTTTATCAACACTGGCCTACTACATTAAATCGGTCATGTTTAGACAATTACAATTATGTTCTCCCTGCGTGTACTAAGTCACGTTTCTCGTGGGAAATTGGGAGGAACCTCGAAACATCAACTTATTCTCAATGAGTAACATATAACTTCATGAAAGTAACGTAAGAGACGGTTTATCAACACTGGCCTACTACATTAAATCGGTCATGTTTAGACAATTACAATTATGTTCTCCCTGCGTGTACTAAGTCACGTGTCTCGTGGGAAATTGGGAGGAACCTCGAAACATCAACTTATTCTCAATGAGTAACATATAACTTCATGAAAGTAACGTAAGAGAAGGTTTATCAACACTGGCCTACTACATTAAATTGGTCATGTTTAGACAATTACAATTATGTTCTCCCTGCGTGTACTAAGTCACGTGTCTCGTGGGAAATTGGGAGGAACCTCGAGACATCAATTTATTTTCAATGAGTAACATATAACTTCATGAAGGTAACGTATAAGATGGTTTATCAACACTGGCCTACTACATTAAATCGGTCATGTTTAGAAAATTACAATTATGTTCTCCCTGCGTGTACTAAGTCACGTGTCTCGTGTGAAATTGGGAGGAACCTCGAGACATCAATTTATTTTCAATGAGTAACATATTACTTCATGAAGGTAACGTATAAGATGGTTTATCAACACTGGCCTACTACATTAAATCGGTCATGTTAAGACAATTACAATTATGTTCTCCCTGCGTGTACTAAGTCACGTGTCTCGTGGGAAATTGGGAGGAACCTCGAGACATCAATTTATTTTCAATGAGTAACATATTACTTCATGAAGGTAACGTATAAGATGGTTTATCAACACTGGCCTACTACATTAAATCGGTCATGTTAAGACAATTACAATTATGTTTTTCCTGCGTGTACTAAGTCACGTGTCTCGTGGGAAATTGGGAGGAACCTCGAGACATCAATTTATTTTCAATGAGTAACATATTACTTCATGAAGGTAACGAATAAGATGGTTTATCAACACTGGCCTACTACATTAAATCGGTCATGTTAAGACAATTACAATTATGTTTTTCCTGCGTGTACTAAGTCACGTGTCTCGTGGGAAATTGGGAGGAACCTCGAGACATCAATTTATTTTCAATGAGTAACATATTACTTCATGAAGGTAACGTATAAGATGGTTCATCAACACTGGCCTACTACATTAAGTCGGTCATGTTTAGACAATTACAATTATGTTCTCCCTGCGTGTACTAAGTCACGTTTCTCGTGGGAAATTGGGAGGAACCTCGAAACATCAACTTATTCTCAATGAGTAACATATAACTTCATGAAAGTAACGTAAGAGAAGGTTTATCAACACTGGCCTACTACATTAAATTGGTCATGTTTAGACAATTACAATTATGTTCTCCCTGCGTGTACTAAGTCACGTGTCTCGTGGGAAATTGGGAGGAACCTCGAGACATCAATTTATTTTCAATGAGTAACATATAACTTCATGAAGGTAACGTATAAGATGGTTTATCAACACTGGCCTACTACATTAAATCGGTCATGTTTAGACAATTACAATTATGTTCTCCCTGCGTGTACTAAGTCACGTTTCTCGTGGGAAATTGGGAGGAACCTCGAAACATCAACTTATTCTCAATGAGTAACATATAACTTCATGAAAGTAACGTAAGAGACGGTTTATCAACACTGGCCTACTACATTAAATCGGTCATGTTTAGACAATTACAATTATGTTCTCCCTGCGTGTACTAAGTCACGTGTCTCGTGGGAAATTGGGAGGAACCTCGAAACATCAACTTATTCTCAATGAGTAACATATTACTTCATGAAGGTAACGTATAAGATGGTTCATCAACACTGGCCTACTACATTAAGTCGGTCATGTTTAGACAATTACAATTATGTTCTCCCTGCGTGTACTAAGTCACGTTTCTCGTGGGAAATTGGGAGGAACCTCGAAACATCAACTTATTCTCAATGAGTAACATATAACTTCATGAAAGTAACGTAAGAGAAGGTTTATCAACACTGGCCTACTACATTAAATTGGTCATGTTTAGACAATTACAATTATGTTCTCCCTGCGTGTACTAAGTCACGTGTCTCGTGGGAAATTGGGAGGAACCTCGAGACATTAATTTATTTTCAATGAGTAACATATAACTTCATGAAAGTAACGTAAGAGAAGGTTTATCAACACTGGCCTACTACATTAAATCGGTCATGTTTAGACAATTACAATTATGTTCTCCCTGCGTGTACTAAGTCACGTGTCTCGTGGGAAATTGGGAAGAACCTCGAGACATCAATTTATTTTCAATGAGTAACATATTACTTCATGAAGGTAACGTATAAGATGGTTTATCAACACTGGCCTAC
>CAXIWQ010000105.1:0-28376 GCA_964036275.1 Litoditis marina
CAATTATTTCGGGACTGTTTCAACTTATGCTAATAAGATGCACATTTTTAAGTTTCTACACATGAGAGGAGTTCAAAAATACAAATGTTTGAATACTAAATCTCACGTAGGGCGAAAATCGCAACTCCATTCACGTCAATTTGGGGGTGTTTTTGGTTAGCACCGCCACTCAATTATTTCAGGACTGTTTCAACTTATGCTAATAAGATGAACATTTTTGAGTTTCTACACATGAGAGGAGTTCAAAAATACCAAGTTTGAACACTAAATCTCTCGTAGGGCAAAAATCGCAACTCCATTCACGTCAACTTGGGGGTGTTTTTGGTTAGCACCGCCACTCAATTATTTCGGGACTGTTTCAACTTATGCTAATAAGATGCACATTTTTAAGTTTCTACACATGAGAGGAGTTCAAAAATACAAATGTTTGAATACTAAATCTCACGTAGGGCGAAAATCGCAACTCCATTCACGTCAACTTGGGGGTGTTTTTGGTTAGCACGGCCACTCAATTATTTCGGGTCTGTTTCAACTTATGCAAATAAGATGAACATTTTTAAGTTTCTACACATAAGAGGAGTTCAAAAATACCAAGTTTGAATACTAAATCTCACGTAGGGCGAAAATCGCAACTCCATTCACGTCAATTTGGGGGTGTTTTTGGTTAGCACCGCCACTCAATTATTTCGGGACTGTTTCAACTTATGCAAATAAGATGAACATTTTTGAGTTTCTACACATGAGAGGAGTCCAGAAAATACCAAGTTTGAACACTAAATCCCACGTAGGGCGAAAATCGCAACTCCATTCACGTCAACTTGGGGGTGTTCTTGGTTAGCACCGCCACTCAATTATTTCGGGACTGTTTCAACTTATGCTAATAAGATGCACATTTTTAAGTTTCTACACATGAGAGGAGTTCAAAAATACAAATGTTTGAATACTAAATCTCACGTAGGGCGAAAATCGCAACTCCATTCACGTCAATTTGGGGGTGTTTTTGGTTAGCACCGCCACTCAATTATTTCAGGACTGTTTCAACTTATGCTAATAAGATGAACATTTTTGAGTTTCTACACATGAGAGGAGTTCAAAAATACCAAGTTTGAACACTAAATCTCTCGTAGGGCAAAAATCGCAACTCCATTCACGTCAACTTGGGGGTGTTTTTGGTTAGCACCGCCACTCAATTATTTCGGGACTGTTTCAACTTATGCTAATAAGATGCACATTTTTAAGTTTCTACACATGAGAGGAGTTCAAAAATACAAATGTTTGAATACTAAATCTCACGTAGGGCGAAAATCGCAACTCCATTCACGTCAACTTGGGGGTGTTTTTGGTTAGCACGGCCACTCAATTATTTCGGGACTGTTTCAACTTATGCAAATAAGATGAACATTTTTAAGTTTCTACACATAAGAGGAGTTCAAAAATACCAAGTTTGAATACTAAATCTCACGTAGGGCGAAAATCGCAACTCCATTCACGTCAATTTGGGGGTGTTTTTGGTTAGCACCGCCACTCAATTATTTCGGGACTGTTTCAACTTATGCAAATAAGATGAACATTTTTGAGTTTCTACACATGAGAGGAGTCCAGAAAATACCAAGTTTGAACACTAAATCCCACGTAGGGCGAAAATCGCAACTCCATTCACGTCAACTTGGGGGTGTTTTTGGTTAGCACCGCCACTCAATTATTTCGGGACTGTTTCAACTTATGCTAATAAGATGAACATTTTTGAGTTTCTACACATGAGAGGAGTTCAAAAATACCAAGTTTGAACACTAAATCTCACGTAGGGCGAAAATCGCAACTCCATTCACGTCAACTTGGGGGTGTTCTTGGTTAGCACCGCCACTCAATTATTTCGGGACTGTTTCAACTTATGCTAATAAGATGAACATTTTTGAGTTTCTACACATGAGGGGAGTTCAAAAATACCAAGTTTGAACACTAAATCTCACGTAGGGCAAAAATCGCAACTCCATTCACGTCAATTTGGGGGTGTTTTTGGTTAGCACCGCCACTCAATTATTTCGGGACTGTTTCAACTTATGCTAATAAGATGAACATTTTTAAGTTTCTACACATGAGAGGAGTTCAAAAATACCAAGTTTGAACACTAAATCTCGCGTAGGGCGAAAATCGCAACTCCATTCACGTCAACTTGGGGGTGTTTTTGGTTAGCACCGCCACTCAATTATTTCGGGACTGTTTCAACTTATGCTAATAAGATAAACATTTTTAAGTTTCTACACATGAGAGGAGTTCAAAAATACCAAGTTTGAACACTAAATCTCACGTAGGGCGAAAATCGCAACTCCATTCACGTCAATTTGGGGGTGTTTTTGGTTAGCACCGTCACTCAATTATTTCGGGACTGTTTCAACTTATGCTAATAAGATGAACATTTTTAAGTTTCTACACATGAGAGGAGTTCAAAAATACCAAGTTTGAACACTAAATCTCGCGTAGGGCGAAAATCGCAACTCCATTCACGTCAACTTGGGGTGTTTTTGGTTAGCACGGCCACTCAATTATTTCGGGACTGTTTCAACTTATGCAAATAAGATGAACATTTTTAAGTTTCTACACATGAGAGAAGTTCAAAAATACCAAGTTTGAATACTAAATCTCACGTAAGGCGAAAATCGCAACTCCATTCACGTCAATTTGGGGGTGTTTTTGGTTAGCACCGCCACTCAATTATTTCAGGACTGTTTCAACTTATGCAAATAAGATAAACATTTTTAGGTTTCTACACATGAGAGGAGTTCAAAAATACCAAGTTTGAACACTAAATCTCACGTAGGGCAAAAATCGCAACTCCATTCACGTCAATTTGGGGGTGTTTTTGGTTAGCACCGCCACTCAATTATTTCGGGACTGTTTCAACTTATGCTAATAAGATGAACATTTTTGAGTTTCTACACATGAGGGGAGTTCAAAATACCAAGTTTGAATACTAAATCTCACGTAGGGCGAAAATCGCAACTCCATTCACGTCAATTTGGGGGTGTTTTTGGTTAGCACCGCCACTCAATTATTTCAGGACTGTTTCAACTTATGCTAATAAGATGAACATTTTTGAGTTTCTACACATGAGAGGAGTTCAAAAATACCAAGTTTGAACACTAAATCTCACGTAGGGCAAAAATCGCAACTCCATTCACGTCAATTTGGGGGTGTTTTTGGTTAGCACCGCCACTCAATTATTTCGGGACTGTTTCAACTTATGCTAATAAGATGAACATTTTTAAATTTCTACACATGAGAGGAGTTCAAAAATACCAAGTTTGAACACTAAATCTCGCGTAGGGCGAAAATCGCAACTCCATTCACGTCAACTTGGGGGTGTTTTTGGTTAGCACGGCCACTCAATTATTTCGGGACTGTTTCAACTTATGCAAATAAGATGAACATTTTTAAGTTTCTACACATGAGAGAAGTTCAAAAATACCAAGTTTGAATACTAAATCTCACGTAGGGCGAAAATCGCAACTCCATTCACGTCAATTTGGGGGTGTTTTTGGTTAGCACCGCCACTCAATTATTTCAGGACTGTTTCAACTTATGCTAATAAGATGAACATTTTTGAGTTTCTACACATGAGAGGAGTTCAAAAATACCAAGTTTGAACACTAAATCTCACGTAGGGCAAAAATCGCAACTCCATTCACGTCAATTTGGGGGTGTTTTTGGTTAGCACCGCCACTCAATTATTTCGGGACTGTTTCAACTTATGCTAATAAGATGAACATTTTTGAGTTTCTACACATGAGGGGAGTTCAAAAATACCAAGTTTGAACACTAAATCTCACGTAGGGCAAAAATCGCAACTCCATTCACGTCAATTTGGGGGTGTTTTTGGTTAGCACCGCCACTCAATTATTTCGGGACTGTTTCAACTTATGCTAATAAGATGAACATTTTTAAGTTTCTACACATGAGAGGAGTTCAAAAATACCAAGTTTGAACACTAAATCTCGCGTAGGGCGAAAATCGCAACTCCATTCACGTCAACTTGGGGGTGTTTTTGGTTAGCACCGCCACTCAATTATTCCGGGACTGTTTCAACTTATGCTAATAAGATGCACATTTTTGAGTTTCTACACATGAGGGGAGTTCAAAAATACCAAGTTTGAACACTAAATCTCACGTAGGGCAAAAATCGCAACTCCATTCACGTCAATTTGGGGGTGTTTTTGGTTAGCACCGCCACTCAATTATTTCGGGACTGTTTCAACTTATGCTAATAAGATGAACATTTTTGAGTTTCTACACATGAGGGGAGTTCAAAATACCAAGTTTGAATACTAAATCTCACGTAGGGCGAAAATCGCAACTCCATTCACGTCAATTTGGGGGTGTTTTTGGTTAGCACCGCCACTCAATTATTTCGGGACTGTTTCAACTTATGCTAATAAGATGAACATTTTTGAGTTTCTACACATGAGAGGAGTTCAAAAATACCAAGTTTGAACACTAAATCTCACGTAGGGCAAAAATCGCAACTCCATTCACGTCAATTTGGGGTGTTTTTGGTTAGCACCGCCACTCAATTATTTCGCGACTGTTTCAACTTATGCTAATAAGATGAACATTTTTAAGTTTCTACACATGAGAGGAGTTCAAAAATACCAAGTTTGAACACTAAATCTCGCGTAGGGCGAAAATCGCAACTCCATTCACGTCAACTTGGGGGTGTTTTTGGTTAGCACGGCCACTCAATTATTTCGGGACTGTTTCAACTTATGCAAATAAGATGAACATTTTTAAGTTTCTACACATGAGAGAAGTTCAAAAATACCAAGTTTGAATACTAAATCTCACGTAGGGCGAAAATCGCAACTCCATTCACGTCAATTTGGGGGTGTTTTTGGTTAGCACCGCCACTCAATTATTTCAGGACTGTTTCAACTTATGCTAATAAGATGAACATTTTTGAGTTTCTACACATGAGAGGAGTTCAAAAATACCAAGTTTGAACACTAAATCTCACGTAGGGCAAAAATCGCAACTCCATTCACGTCAATTTGGGGGTGTTTTTGGTTAGCACCGCCACTCAATTATTTCGGGACTGTTTCAACTTATGCTAATAAGATGAACATTTTTGAGTTTCTACACATGAGGGGAGTTCAAAAATACCAAGTTTGAACACTAAATCTCACGTAGGGCAAAAATCGCAACTCCATTCACGTCAATTTGGGGGTGTTTTTGGTTAGCACCGCCACTCAATTATTTCAGGACTGTTTCAACTTATGCTAATAAGATGAACATTTTTGAGTTTCTACACATGAGAGGAGTTCAAAAATACCAAGTTTGAACACTAAATCTCACGTAGGGCAAAAATCGCAACTCCATTCACGTCAATTTGGGGGTGTTTTTGGTTAGCACCGCCACTCAATTATTTCGGGACTGTTTCAACTTATGCTAATAAGATGCACATTTTTGAGTTTCTACACATGAGGGGAGTTCAAAAATACCAAGTTTGAACACTAAATCTCACGTAGGGCAAAAATCGCAACTCCATTCACGTCAATTTGGGGGTGTTTTTGGTTAGCACCGCCACTCAATTATTTCGGGACTGTTTTAACTTATGCTAATAAGATGAACATTTTTAAGTTTCTACACATGAGAGGAGTTCAAAAATACCAAGTTTGAACACTAAATCTCGCGTAGGGCGAAAATCGCAACTCCATTCACGTCAACTTGGGGGTGTTTTTGGTTAGCACGGCCACTCAATTATTTCGGGACTGTTTCAACTTATGCTAATAACATGCACATTTTTAAGTTTCTACACATGAGAGGAGTTCAAAAATACCAAGTTTGAATACTAAATCTCACGTAGGGCGAAAATCGCAACTCCATTCACGTCAACTTGGGGGTGTTTTTGGTTAGCACGGCCACTCAATTATTTCGGGACTGTTTCAACTTATGCAAATAAGATGAACATTTTTAAGTTTCTACACATGAGAGGAGTTCAAAAATACTAAGTTTGAATACTAAATCTCACGTAGGGCGAAAATCGCAACTCCATTCACGTCAACTTGGGGGTGTTTTTGGTTAGCACGGCCACTCAATTATTTCGGTAATGTTTCAACTTATTCAAATAGGATGAACATTTTTGAGTTTCTACACATGAGAGGAGTTCAAAAATACCAAGTTTGAACACTAAATCTCACGTAGGGCAAAAATCGCAACTCCATTCACGTCAATTTGGGGGTGTTTTTGGTTAGCACCGCCACTCAATTATTTCGGGACTGTTTCAACTTATGCTAATAAGATGCACATTTTTAAGTTTCTACACATGAGAGGAGTTCAAAAATACCAAGTTTGAATACTAAATCTCACGTAGGGCGAAAATCGCAACTCCATTCACGTCAACTTGGGGGTGTTTTTGGTTAGCACGGCCACTCAATTATTTCGGGACTGTTTCAACTTATGCAAATAAGATGAACATTTTTAAGTTTCTACACATGAGAGGAGTTCAAAAATACCAAGTTTGAATACTAAATCTCACGTAGGGCGAAAATCGCAACTCCATTCACGTCAACTTGGGGGTGTTTTTGGTTAGCACGGCCACTCAATTATTTCGGGACTGTTTCAACTTATTCAAATAGGATGAACATTTTTGAGTTTCTACACATGAGAGGAGTTCAAAAATACCAAGTTTGAACACTAAATCTCACGTAGGGCAAAAATCGCAACTCCATTCACGTCAATTTGGGGGTGTTTTTGGTTAGCACCGCCACTCAATTATTTCGGGACTGTTTCAACTTATGCTAATAAGATGCACATTTTTAAGTTTCTACACATGAGAGGAGTTCAAAAATACCAAGTTTGAATACTAAATCTCACGTAGGGCGAAAATCGCAACTCCATTCACGTCAACTTGGGGGTGTTTTTGGTTAGCACGGCCACTCAATTATTTCGGGACTGTTTCAACTTATGCAAATAAGATGAATATTTTTAAGTTTCTACACATGAGAGGAGTTCAAAAATACCAAGTTTGAATACTAAATCTCACGTAGGGCGAAAATCGCAACTCCATTCACGTCAACTTGGGGGTGTTTTTGGTTAGCACGGCCACTCAATTATTTCGGGACTGTTTCAACTTATGCAAATAAGATGAACATTTTTAAGTTTCTACACATGAGAGGAGTTCAAAAATACTAAGTTTGAATACTAAATCTCACGTAGGGCGAAAATCGCAACTCCATTCACGTCAACTTGGGGGTGTTTTTGGTTAGCACGGCCACTCAATTATTTCGGTAATGTTTCAACTTATTCAAATAGGATGAACATTTTTGAGTTTCTACACATGAGAGGAGTTCAAAAATACCAAGTTTGAACACTAAATCTCACGTAGGGCAAAAATCGCAACTCCATTCACGTCAATTTGGGGGTGTTTTTGGTTAGCACCGCCACTCAATTATTTCGGGACTGTTTCAACTTATGCTAATAAGATGCACATTTTTAAGTTTCTACACATGAGAGGAGTTCAAAAATACCAAGTTTGAATACTAAATCTCACGTAGGGCGAAAATCGCAACTCCATTCACGTCAACTTGGGGGTGTTTTTGGTTAGCACGGCCACTCAATTATTTCGGGACTGTTTCAACTTATGCAAATAAGATGAACATTTTTAAGTTTCTACACATGAGAGGAGTTCAAAAATACCAAGTTTGAATACTAAATCTCACGTAGGGCGAAAATCGCAACTCCATTCACGTCAACTTGGGGGTGTTTTTGGTTAGCACGGCCACTCAATTATTTCGGGACTGTTTCAACTTATGCAAATAAGATGAACATTTTTAAGTTTCTACACATGAGAGGAGTTCAAAAATACTAAGTTTGAATACTAAATCTCACGTAGGGCGAAAATCGCAACTCCATTCACGTCAACTTGGGGGTGTTTTTGGTTAGCACGGCCATTCAATTATTTCGGTAATGTTTCAACTTATTCAAATAGGATGAACATTTTTGAGTTTCTACACATGAGAGGAGTTCAAAAATACCAAGTTTGAACACTAAATCTCACGTAGGGCAAAAATCGCAACTCCATTCACGTCAATTTGGGGGTGTTTTTGGTTAGCACCGCCACTCAATTATTTCGGGACTGTTTCAACTTATGCTAATAAGATGCACATTTTTAAGTTTCTACACATGAGAGGAGTTCAAAAATACCAAGTTTGAATACTAAATCTCACGTAGGGCGAAAATCGCAACTCCATTCACGTCAACTTGGGGGTGTTTTTGGTTAGCACGGCCACTCAATTATTTCGGGACTGTTTCAACTTATGCAAATAAGATGAACATTTTTAAGTTTCTACACATGAGAGGAGTTCAAAAATACCAAGTTTGAATACTAAATCTCACGTAGGGCGAAAATCGCAACTCCATTCACGTCAACTTGGGGGTGTTTTTGGTTAGCACGGCCACTCAATTATTTCGGGACTGTTTCAACTTATTCAAATAGGATGAACATTTTTGAGTTTCTACACATGAGAGGAGTTCAAAAATACCAAGTTTGAACACTAAATCTCACGTAGGGCAAAAATCGCAACTCCATTCACGTCAATTTGGGGGTGTTTTTGGTTAGCACCGCCACTCAATTATTTCGGGACTGTTTCAACTTATGCTAATAAGATGCACATTTTTAAGTTTCTACACATGAGAGGAGTTCAAAAATACCAAGTTTGAATACTAAATCTCACGTAGGGCGAAAATCGCAACTCCATTCACGTCAACTTGGGGGTGTTTTTGGTTAGCACGGCCACTCAATTATTTCGGGACTGTTTCAACTTATGCAAATAAGATGAATATTTTTAAGTTTCTACACATGAGAGGAGTTCAAAAATACCAAGTTTGAATACTAAATCTCACGTAGGGCGAAAATCGCAACTCCATTCACGTCAATTTGGGGGTGTTTTTGGTTAGCACCGCCACTCAATTATTTCAGGACTGTTTCAACTTATGCTAATAAGATGAACATTTTTGAGTTTCTACACATGAGAGGAGTTCAAAAATACCAAGTTTGAACACTAAATCTCACGTAGGGCAAAAATCGCAACTCCATTCACGTCAATTTGGGGGTGTTTTTGGTTAGCACCGCCACTCAATTATTTCGGGACTGTTTCAACTTATGCTAATAAGATGAACATTTTGAGTTTCTACACATGAGGGGAGTTCAAAAATACCAAGTTTGAACACTAAATCTCACGTAGGGCAAAAATCGCAACTCCATTCACGTCAATTTGGGGGTGTTTTTGGTTAGCACCGCCACTCAATTATTTCGGGACTGTTTCAACTTATGCTAATAAGATGAACATTTTTAAGTTTCTACACATGAGAGGAGTTCAAAAATACCAAGTTTGAATACTAAATCTCACGTAGGGCGAAAATCGCAACTCCATTCACGTCAACTTGGGGGTGTTTTTGGTTAGCACGGCCACTCAATTATTTCGGGACTGTTTCAACTTATGCAAATAAGATGAACATTTTTAAGTTTCTACACATGAGAGGAGTTCAAAAATACCAAGTTTGAATACTAAATCTCACGTAGGGCGAAAATCGCAACTCCATTCACGTCAATTGGGGGGTGTTTTTGGTTAGCACCGCCACTCAATTATTTCAGGACTGTTTCAACTTATGCTAATAAGATGAACATTTTTGAGTTTCTACACATGAGAGGAGTTCAAAAATACCAAGTTTGAACACTAAATCTCACGTAGGGCAAAAATCGCAACTCCATTCACGTCAATTTGGGGGTGTTTTTGGTTAGCACCGCCACTCAATTATTTCGGGACTTTTTCAACTTATGCTAATAAGATGAACATTTTTGAGTTTCTACACATGAGGGGAGTTCAAAAATACCAAGTTTGAACACTAAATCTCACGTAGGGCAAAAATCGCAACTCCATTCACGTCAATTTGGGGGTGTTTTTGGTTAGCACCGCCACTCAATTATTTCGGGACTGTTTCAACTTATGCTAATAAGATGAACATTTTTAAGTTTCTACACATGAGAGGAGTTCAAAAATACCAAGTTTGAATACTAAATCTCACGTAGGGCGAAAATCGCAACTCCATTCACGTCAATTTGGGGGTGTTTTTGGTTAGCACCGCCACTCAATTATTTCAGGACTGTTTCAACTTATGCTAATAAGATGAACATTTTTGAGTTTCTACACATGAGAGGAGTTCAAAAATACCAAGTTTGAACACTAAATCTCACGTAGGGCAAAAATCGCAACTCCATTCACGTCAATTTGGGGGTGTTTTTGGTTAGCACCGCCACTCAATTATTTCGGGACTGTTTCAACTTATGCTAATAAGATGAACATTTTTAAGTTTCTACACATGAGAGGAGTTCAAAAATACCAAGTTTGAACACTAAATCTCGCGTAGGGCGAAAATCGCAACTCCATTCACGTCAACTTGGGGGTGTTTTTGGTTAGCACGGCCACTCAATTATTTCGGGACTGTTTCAACTTATGCAAATAAGATGAACATTTTTAAGTTTCTACACATGAGAGAAGTTCAAAAATACCAAGTTTGAATACTAAATCTCACGTAGGGCGAAAATCGCAACTCCATTCACGTCAATTTGGGGGTGTTTTTGGTTAGCACCGCCACTCA
The DNA here is from genome assembly GCA_964036275.1 of Litoditis marina. Classification (NCBI taxonomy): domain Eukaryota; kingdom Metazoa; phylum Nematoda; class Chromadorea; order Rhabditida; family Rhabditidae; genus Litoditis; species Litoditis marina. The sequence goes on from CAXIWQ010000105.1 coordinate 10,651, forward strand.
ATTATTTCAGGACTGTTTCAACTTATGCTAATAAGATGAACATGTTTGAGTTTCTACACATGAGAGGAGTTCAAAAATACCAAGTTTGAATACTAAATCTCACGTAGGGCGAAAATCGCAACTCCATTCACGTCAATTGGGGGGTGTTTTTGGTTAGCACCGCCACTCAATTATTTCAGGACTGTTTCAACTTATGCTAATAAGATGAACATTTTTGAGTTTCTACACATGAGAGGAGTTCAAAAATACCAAGTTTGAACACTAAATCTCACGTAGGGCAAAAATCGCAACTCCATTCACGTCAATTTGGGGGTGTTTTTGGTTAGCACCGCCACTCAATTATTTCGGGACTTTTTCAACTTATGCTAATAAGATGAACATTTTTAAGTTTCTACACATGAGAGGAGTTCAAAAATACCAAGTTTGAATACTAAATCTCACGTAGGGCGAAAATCGCAACTCCATTCACGTCAATTTGGGGGTGTTTTTGGTTAGCACCGCCACTCAATTATTTCAGGACTGTTTCAACTTATGCTAATAAGATGAACATTTTTGAGTTTCTACACATGAGAGGAGTTCAAAAATACCAAGTTTGAACACTAAATCTCACGTAGGGCAAAAATCGCAACTCCATTCACGTCAATTTGGGGGTGTTTTTGGTTAGCACCGCCACTCAATTATTTCGGGACTGTTTCAACTTATGCTAATAAGATGAACATTTTTAAGTTTCTACACATGAGAGGAGTTCAAAAATACCAAGTTTGAACACTAAATCTCGCGTAGGGCGAAAATCGCAACTCCATTCACGTCAACTTGGGGGTGTTTTTGGTTAGCACGGCCACTCAATTATTTCGGGACTGTTTCAACTTATGCAAATAAGATGAACATTTTTAAGTTTCTACACATGAGAGAAGTTCAAAAATACCAAGTTTGAATACTAAATCTCACGTAGGGCGAAAATCGCAACTCCATTCACGTCAATTTGGGGGTGTTTTTGGTTAGCACCGCCACTCAATTATTTCAGGACTGTTTCAACTTATGCTAATAAGATGAACATGTTTGAGTTTCTACACATGAGAGGAGTTCAAAAATACCAAGTTTGAACACTAAATCTCACGTAGGGCAAAAATCGCAACTCCATTCACGTCAATTTGGGGGTGTTTTTGGTTAGCACCGCCACTCAATTATTTCGGGACTGTTTCAACTTATGCTAATAAGATGAACATTTTTGAGTTTCTACACATGAGGGGAGTTCAAAAATACCAAGTTTGAACACTAAATCTCACGTAGGGCAAAAATCGCAACTCCATTCACGTCAATTTGGGGGTGTTTTTGGTTAGCACCGCCACTCAATTATTTCGGGACTGTTTCAACTTATGCTAATAAGATGAACATTTTTAAGTTTCTACACATGAGAGGAGTTCAAAAATACCAAGTTTGAACACTAAATCTCGCGTAGGGCGAAAATCGCAACTCCATTCACGTCAACTTGGGGGTGTTTTTGGTTAGCACCGCCACTCAATTATTCCGGGACTGTTTCAACTTATGCTAATAAGATGCACATTTTTGAGTTTCTACACATGAGGGGAGTTCAAAAATACCAAGTTTGAACACTAAATCTCACGTAGGGCAAAAATCGCAACTCCATTCACGTCAATTTGGGGGTGTTTTTGGTTAGCACCGCCACTCAATTATTTCGGGACTGTTTCAACTTATGCTAATAATATGAACATTTTTGAGTTTCTACACATGAGGGGAGTTCAAAAATACCAAGTTTGAATACTAAATCTCACGTAGGGCGAAAATCGCAACTCCATTCACGTCAATTTGGGGGTGTTTTTGGTTAGCACCGCCACTCAATTATTTCGGGACTGTTTCAACTTATGCTAATAAGATGAACATTTTTGAGTTTCTACACATGAGAGGAGTTCAAAAATACCAAGTTTGAATACTAAATCTCACGTAGGGCGAAAATCGCAACTCCATTCACGTCAATTTGGGGGTGTTTTTGGTTAGCACCGCCACTCAATTATTTCAGGACTGTTTCAACTTATGCTAATAAGATGAACATTTTTGAGTTTCTACACATGAGAGGAGTTCAAAAATACCAAGTTTGAACACTAAATCTCACGTAGGGCAAAAATCGCAACTCCATTCACGTCAATTTGGGGGTGTTTTTGGTTAGCACCGCCACTCAATTATTTCGGGACTGTTTCAACTTATGCTAATAAGATGAACATTTTTAAGTTTCTACACATGAGAGGAGTTCAAAAATACCAAGTTTGAACACTAAATCTCGCGTAGGGCGAAAATCGCAACTCCATTCACGTCAACTTGGGGGTGTTTTTGGTTAGCACGGCCACTCAATTATTTCGGGACTGTTTCAACTTATGCAAATAAGATGAACATTTTTAAGTTTCTACACATGAGAGAAGTTCAAAAATACCAAGTTTGAATACTAAATCTCACGTAGGGCGAAAATCGCAACTCCATTCACGTCAATTTGGGGGTGTTTTTGGTTAGCACCGCCACTCAATTATTTCAGGACTGTTTCAACTTATGCTAATAAGATGAACATGTTTGAGTTTCTACACATGAGAGGAGTTCAAAAATACCAAGTTTGAACACTAAATCTCACGTAGGGCAAAAATCGCAACTCCATTCACGTCAATTTGGGGGTGTTTTTGGTTAGCACCGCCACTCAATTATTTCGGGACTGTTTCAACTTATGCTAATAAGATGAACATTTTTGAGTTTCTACACATGAGGGGAGTTCAAAAATACCAAGTTTGAACACTAAATCTCACGTAGGGCAAAAATCGCAACTCCATTCACGTCAATTTGGGGGTGTTTTTGGTTAGCACCGCCACTCAATTATTTCGGGACTGTTTCAACTTATGCTAATAAGATGAACATTTTTAAGTTTCTACACATGAGAGGAGTTCAAAAATACCAAGTTTGAACACTAAATCTCGCGTAGGGCGAAAATCGCAACTCCATTCACGTCAACTTGGGGGTGTTTTTGGTTAGCACCGCCACTCAATTATTCCGGGACTGTTTCAACTTATGCTAATAAGATGCACATTTTTGAGTTTCTACACATGAGGGGAGTTCAAAAATACCAAGTTTGAACACTAAATCTCACGTAGGGCAAAAATCGCAACTCCATTCACGTCAATTTGGGGGTGTTTTTGGTTAGCACCGCCACTCAATTATTTCGGGACTGTTTCAACTTATGCTAATAATATGAACATTTTTGAGTTTCTACACATGAGGGGAGTTCAAAAATACCAAGTTTGAATACTAAATCTCACGTAGGGCGAAAATCGCAACTCCATTCACGTCAATTTGGGGGTGTTTTTGGTTAGCACCGCCACTCAATTATTTCGGGACTGTTTCAACTTATGCTAATAAGATGAACATTTTTGAGTTTCTACACATGAGAGGAGTTCAAAAATACCAAGTTTGAACACTAAATCTCACGTAGGGCAAAAATCGCAACTCCATTCACGTCAATTTGGGGGTGTTTTTGGTTAGCACCGCCACTCAATTATTTCGGGACTGTTTCAACTTATGCTAATAAGATGAACATTTTTAAGTTTCTACACATGAGAGGAGTTCAAAAATACCAAGTTTGAACACTAAATCTCGCGTAGGGCGAAAATCGCAACTCCATTCACGTCAACTTGGGGGTGTTTTTGGTTAGCACGGCCACTCAATTATTTCGGGACTGTTTCAACTTATGCAAATAAGATGAACATTTTTAAGTTTCTACACATGAGAGAAGTTCAAAAATACCAAGTTTGAATACTAAATCTCACGTAGGGCGAAAATCGCAACTCCATTCACGTCAATTTGGGGGTGTTTTTGGTTAGCACCGCCACTCAATTATTTCAGGACTGTTTCAACTTATGCTAATAAGATGAACATTTTTGAGTTTCTACACATGAGAGGAGTTCAAAAATACCAAGTTTGAACACTAAATCTCACGTAGGGCAAAAATCGCAACTCCATTCACGTCAATTTGGGGGTGTTTTTGGTTAGCACCGCCACTCAATTATTTCGGGACTGTTTCAACTTATGCTAATAAGATGAACATTTTTGAGTTTCTACACATGAGGGGAGTTCAAAAATACCAAGTTTGAACACTAAATCTCACGTAGGGCAAAAATCGCAACTCCATTCACGTCAATTTGGGGGTGTTTTTGGTTAGCACCGCCACTCAATTATTTCAGGACTGTTTCAATAATAAGATGAACATTTTTGAGTTTCTACACATGAGAGGAGTTCAAAAATACCAAGTTTGAACACTAAATCTCACGTAGGGCAAAAATCGCAACTCCATTCACGTCAATTTGGGGGTGTTTTTGGTTAGCACCGCCACTCAATTATTTCGGGACTGTTTCAACTTATGCTAATAAGATGAACATTTTTGAGTTTCTACACATGAGGGGAGTTCAAAAATACCAAGTTTGAACACTAAATCTCACGTAGGGCAAAAATCGCAACTCCATTCACGTCAATTTGGGGGTGTTTTTGGTTAGCACCGCCACTCAATTATTTCGGGACTGTTTCAACTTATGCTAATAAGATGAACATTTTTAAGTTTCTACACATGAGAGGAGTTCAAAAATACCAAGTTTGAACACTAAATCTCGCGTAGGGCGAAAATCGCAACTCCATTCACGTCAACTTGGGGGTGTTTTTGGTTAGCACCGCCACTCAATTATTCCGGGACTGTTTCAACTTATGCAAATAAGATGAACATTTTTAAGTTTCTACACATGAGAGGAGTTCAAAAATACCAAGTTTGAATACTAAATCTCACGTAGGGCGAAAATCGCAACTCCATTCACGTCAACTTGGGGGTGTTTTTGGTTAGCACGGCCACTCAATTATTTCGGGACTGTTTCAATTTATTCAAATAGGATGAACATTTTTGAGTTTCTACACATGAGAGGAGTTCAAAAATACCAAGTTTGAACACTAAATCTCACGTAGGGCAAAAATCGCAACTCCATTCACGTCAATTTGAGGGTGTTTTTGGTTAGCACCGCCACTCAATTATTTCGGGACTGTTTCAACTTATGCTAATAAGATGCACATTTTTAAGTTTCTACACATGAGAGGAGTTCAAAAATACCAAGTTTGAATACTAAATCTCACGTAGGGCGAAAATCGCAACTCCATTCACGTCAACTTGGGGGTGTTTTTGGTTAGCACGGCCACTCAATTATTTCGGGACTGTTTCAACTTATGCAAATAAGATGAACATTTTTAAGTTTCTACACATGAGAGGAGTTCAAAAATACCAAGTTTGAATACTAAATCTCACGTAGGGCGAAAATCGCAACTCCATTCACGTCAATTTGGGGGTGTTTTTGGTTAGCACCGCCACTCAATTATTTCAGGACTGTTTCAACTTATGCTAATAAGATGAACATTTTTGAGTTTCTACACATGAGAGGAGTTCAAAAATACCAAGTTTGAACACTAAATCTCACGTAGGGCAAAAATCGCAACTCCATTCACGTCAATTTGGGGGTGTTTTTGGTTAGCACCGCCACTCAATTATTTCGGGACTGTTTCAACTTATGCTAATAAGATGAACATTTTTGAGTTTCTACACATGAGGGGAGTTCAAAAATACCAAGTTTGAACACTAAATCTCACGTAGGGCAAAAATCGCAACTCCATTCACGTCAATTTGGGGGTGTTTTTGGTTAGCACCGCCACTCAATTATTTCGGGACTGTTTCAACTTATGCTAATAAGATGAACATTTTTAAGTTTCTACACATGAGAGGAGTTCAAAAATACCAAGTTTGAATACTAAATCTCACGTAGGGCGAAAATCGCAACTCCATTCACGTCAATTTGGGGGTGTTTTTGGTTAGCACCGCCACTCAATTATTTCAGGACTGTTTCAACTTATGCTAATAAGATGAACATTTTTGAGTTTCTACACATGAGAGGAGTTCAAAAATACCAAGTTTGAACACTAAATCTCACGTAGGGCAAAAATCGCAACTCCATTCACGTCAATTTGGGGGTGTTTTTGGTTAGCACCGCCACTCAATTATTTCGGGACTGTTTCAACTTATGCTAATAAGATGAACATTTTTGAGTTTCTACACATGAGGGGAGTTCAAAAATACCAAGTTTGAACACTAAATCTCACGTAGGGCAAAAATCGCAACTCCATTCACGTCAATTTGGGGGTGTTTTTGGTTAGCACCGCCACTCAATTATTTCGGGACTGTTTCAACTTATGCTAATAAGATGAACATTTTTAAGTTTCTACACATGAGAGGAGTTCAAAAATACCAAGTTTGAATACTAAATCTCACGTAGGGCGAAAATCGCAACTCCATTCACGTCAACTTGGGGGTGTTTTTGGTTAGCACGGCCACTCAATTATTTCGGGACTGTTTCAACTTATGCAAATAAGATGAACATTTTTAAGTTTCTACACATGAGAGGAGTTCAAAAATACCAAGTTTGAATACTAAATCTCACGTAGGGCGAAAATCGCAACTCCATTCACGTCAATTTGGGGGTGTTTTTGGTTAGCACCGCCACTCAATTATTTCAGGACTGTTTCAACTTATGCTAATAAGATGAACATTTTTGAGTTTCTACACATGAGAGGAGTTCAAAAATACCAAGTTTGAACACTAAATCTCACGTAGGGCAAAAATCGCAACTCCATTCACGTCAATTTGGGGGTGTTTTTGGTTAGCACCGCCACTCAATTATTTCGGGACTTTTTCAACTTATGCTAATAAGATGAACATTTTTGAGTTTCTACACATGAGGGGAGTTCAAAAATACCAAGTTTGAACACTAAATCTCACGTAGGGCAAAAATCGCAACTCCATTCACGTCAATTTGGGGGTGTTTTTGGTTAGCACCGCCACTCAATTATTTCGGGACTGTTTCAACTTATGCTAATAAGATGAACATTTTTAAGTTTCTACACATGAGAGGAGTTCAAAAATACCAAGTTTGAATACTAAATCTCACGTAGGGCGAAAATCGCAACTCCATTCACGTCAACTTGGGGGTGTTTTTGGTTAGCACGGCCACTCAATTATTTCGGGACTGTTTCAACTTATGCAATAAGATGAACATTTTTAAGTTTCTACACATGAGAGGAGTTCAAAAATACCAAGTTTGAATACTAAATCTCACGTAGGGCGAAAATCGCAACTCCATTCACGTCAATTTGGGGGTGTTTTTGGTTAGCACCGCCACTCAATTATTTCAGGACTGTTTCAACTTATGCTAATAAGATGACCATTTTTGAGTTTCTACACATGAGAGGAGTTCAAAAATACCAAGTTTGAACACTAAATCTCACGTAGGGCAAAAATCGCAACTCCATTCACGTCAATTTGGGGGTGTTTTTGGTTAGCACCGCCACTCAATTATTTCGGGACTGTTTCAACTTATGCTAATAAGATGAACATTTTTGAGTTTCTACACATGAGAGGAGTTCAAAAATACCAAGTTTGAACACTAAATCTCACGTAGGGCAAAAATCGCAACTCCATTCACGTCAATTTGGGGGTGTTTTTGGTTAGCACCGCCACTCAATTATTTCGGGACTGTTTCAACTTATGCTAATAAGATGAACATATTTAAGTTTCTACACATGAGAGGAGTTCAAAAATACCAAGTTTGAACACTAAATCTCGCGTAGGGCGAAAATCGCAACTCCATTCACGTCAACTTGGGGGTGTTTTTGGTTAGCACGGCCACTCAATTATTTCGGGACTGTTTCAACTTATGCAAATAAGATGAACATTTTTGAGTTTCTACACATGAGAGGAGTTCAAAAATACCAAGTTTGAATACTAAATCTCACGTAGGGCGAAAATCGCAACTCCATTCACGTCAATTTGGGGGTGTTTCGGTTAGCACCGCCACTCAATTATTTCAGGACTGTTTCAACTTATGCTAATAAGATGAACATTTTTGAGTTTCTACACATGAGAGGAGTTCAAAAATACCAAGTTCGAACACTAAATCTCACGTAGGGCAAAAATCGCAACTCCATTCACTGTTACGTATTGTGATACTATCTGTTATTATTTCCACCATTACGTTGTACTGCGTTTACAAATATGGGTCTCGCCGCGCCCATCGCAGTCCTTTAATATATTGCATCATAATTGGGCTAGCTGGTTTATTTTTAGTTGTTGTTCTCTCTGTTTAGTTTTCTTTTCTTTCTTTTTGTAAAGTAAATCGCGCATCTTATATTTTATATTAATAAAGTCTATATCAAAAGCGTTTTCGTGTTAACTATTTTAGTGGCTTTCCACTAATTACTGCTATTTTTATCATCGATATTCTTATTACACAAACTTCTGTTTGTAACTTGGGGGCCGAACCGCTCGATCGATAGATAGCTAGTGCGCGAAATTCTTTTTGAGGTGAGGGCCTATTAATTTATTATATTTGTGCATTTTCAAATTTTCTTGTCCTGTTTATTTTCAATTGCCGTCTACAAAGTCTCTTGAAGTAATAGAGATCGGCACATTCCTGTTTGTTTTGGCTGCGTCTTGTGAAGTAATCAAGACGTGGTAACACTGTGACCTGTGAAGAAAGCGGGAATCAGTTTTTTATTGTTTGTTGTGAGATACCAGGTCGAAGTAGACTGCACGTATCGTCACCGACCCCGCCGAAGTGGCATCTGAGTGAATTCTCGGTATAAAATAGCATTTTTCCAAGGGGAATTGCTGTCCGATTTTTCATTTTCAGACATTTCTTTGGTGGAGTACGGTGAAATCGCTGCCCAATTTTTCAATTTGGTATTGAAAGTCAATGGGTACAGTGAGCAACAACGCAAACATGAATGGACAGGGACAAGGAAACAAGAACGATTTACACACTGCAATGGAGAGTGGGAACAGTGTGTCAGGATTATCAGGAAGGAATGGAACAGTGGAAAGAAGTGCGCCTAGGGAGCCCAGAGAGGCAGACAGTGTACATGAGGCTGAGGTTCAACCAACGGGAATGGAAGCAGTGATATTGAAATCAGTGACGCGATTGGTGATTTATGCTGAGAAGGAGATAAGCAAGCATACAAGATTGGGAACACAAAGGGAAGATGCAATGAGGGATATTCGCAGGGAAGCAGAGGCATTGGATAAGTTGGTTAAAGTGGTGAATGGAGTCAAGCGGAACGAGACAAGTGTGTTGGATGAAGAATTTCACGACACTTTGGAACGTGCAAACATCAGAACAGCAGGAGACGTCAAGGACCTGTTGACTTTGGCAACTGATAGTGGAGCAATTGTTCAAGAGATTTGCCAAGTATTGGGATGTAGTGAAGCGGATGTGGTTGATACAGTGAGTGTCAAGGAAGCTGTGTTGAATAGTGTGTGCACTACTTTGGACTGTGATCAAAGTGTGGTTGCTGAGAAGTGTGTCAACAGAGTCATGAGATGTGAAGAGCTTGAGAAGAAGCAATTGGAAAGCATCGAAAGGAACTCGTTTGTTGATGTGACAGGTGGAAAAAACAAGAAGGCAAATGTGAAGGATGAGGACTTTGATGAGCTTATACAGCGATTCAATAGAGTGAAACAAGGAAGATCGATAGATGGCTATGTGAGGTCTAACAGTGGAAGTACAGTGGGATCAGTATTGACGACTGGGTCCGTTGTACGAGAAAGCAGGGACAAGGTGAACACTTGGAGGGACAATCAAGTGAGAGAAGGAGATAGTTGTGGTGGATACAATTTGTCACCACAGGATTTTCATTGGTTCGGCGATCAGAGGAGTAATCATGGCGGAACATATGTCGGACAAGGTGATCAACCTCTGGGGCGTAATCTGGTGCAGACACGCGAGGGCGATTCACATCAGTCAATGATGTATGAGTTCATGAGGTCACAAGCTGCACCGCCCATTGGTAATTTCAGTGGGGATGGCTCTCAGCCATGGTCAGCATATGTGAAATCTTTTCTGATCAGGTATCCTAAGGAAGTGTGGAGAGACGATCATCTGAGAGATATGTTAGTGGAAAAACTTACTGGATCGGCAAGAGATCATTTCAAGATTCTGAAGAGGGAAGACCGAGAAGGATCGTTTGACCGGCTAGTGTGGGCCATGAAGTTGAGATTGAACGAGGCAGGAAGGATTGAGACGGTGAAGGCAATATCAAGTGTGAGAAGCCTGTACAAGTCGAGGGATGAGTCTGTGGCAAAGTTCTGTGTGAGATTGGAATTGCTAACTGGAAAGGCCTACCCGCAGCTGTCAGATGAGGCTCTTTCAATGACACGAGCTGATATACTGTACCAGCAATTGCGACACTGGCAGGAAGCGGTACATTTGGTGAATGCATTGGAGGATTCAGAAGAGAGTCAAGCATATGAGGAAGTAAAGCGACTCGCATTACGGATGGATAGGAATCGGAGTTCATTGCCTGACAAAAGGTTCTACCGCAATGACACGTCTACCGACAAGATAGTTGGTACGCCTTTCAAAGCGAGTGATGATGTAAGATCAGCACAGAGGGAGGATAGAAGGTGTTTCAAGTGCAATGGCCTTGGACACATTGCTCAGAATTGCAATGCTGGTGATGTCCCAAAACCTGGTCCGCCTGGTATGCATGTCCGAAGTTCGTTCGTGGGGAAAGAAGATCCGAAGAAAGAAAGTTTCGCGTCTAGAATTGTCCGAGAGTTCAGAGAAGACCTGAAGAAAGAAGATCCTAACGCTGGGATCACCTTCAGATCCCAGTCAGCAAGATTTGTCCAGAATGAGAACCCCGTGCAAAAATACCATCCGAGAAGAATGTCCTATTGGAACAGGCAGAGAAGATATTGTTGATAGTATGTGCTCTTTCATCGACCCATGTTGTTCTATTATTTCATGTCTAGCAGCGTCGGGTCGACGCTTCTCCCGACCCCCGGGATGTTACGTATTGTGATACTATCTGTTATTATTTCCACCATTACGTTGTACTGCGTTTACAAATATGGGTCTCGCCGCGCCCATCGCAGTCCTTTAATATATTGCATCATAATTGGGCTAGCTGGTTTATTTTTAGTTGTTGTTCTCTCTGTTTAGTTTTCTTTTCTTTCTTTTTGTAAAGTAAATCGCGCATCTTATATTTTATATTAATAAAGTCTATATCAAAAGCGTTTTCGTGTTAACTATTTTAGTGGCTTTCCACTAATTACTGCTATTTTTATCATCGATATTCTTATTACACAAACTTCTGTTTGTAACTTCACGTCAATTTGGGGGTGTTTTTGGTTAGCACCGCCACTCAATTATTTCGGGACTGTTTCAACTTATGCTAATAAGATGAACATTTTTGAGTTTCTACACATGAGAGGAGTTCAAAAATACCAAGTTTGAACACTAAATCTCACGTAGGGCAAAAATCGCAACTCCATTCACGTCAATTTGGGGGTGTTTTTGGTTAGCACCGCCACTCAATTATTTCGGGACTGTTTCAACTTATGCAAATAAGATGAACATTTTTAAGTTTCTACACATGAGAGGAGTTCAAAAATACCAAGTTTGAACACTAAATCCCACGTAGGGGGAAAATCGCAACTTCATTCACGTCAACTTGGGGGTGTTTTTGGTTAGCACCGCCACTCAATTATTTCGGGACTGTTTCAACTTATGCTAATAAGATGAACATTTTTTAGTTTCTACACATGAGAGGAGTTCAAAAATACCAAGTTTGAACACTAAATCCCACGTAGGGCGAAAATCGCAACTCCATTCACGTCAACTTGGGGGTGTTTTTGGTACCGCCACTCAATTATTTCAGGACTGTTTCAACTTATGCTAATAAGATGAACATTTTTGAGTTTCTACACATGAGAGGAGTTCAAAAATACCAAGTTTGAACACTAAATCTCACGTGGGGCAAAAATCGCAACTCCATTCACGTCAATTTGGGGGTGTTTTTGGTAAGCACCGCCACTCAATTATTTCGGGACTGTTTCAACTTTTGCTAATAAGATGAACATTTTTGAGTTTCTACACATGAGAGGAGTTCAAAAATACCAAGTTTGAACACTAAATCTCACGTAGGGCAAAAATCGCAACTCCATTCACGTCAATTTGGGGGTGTTTTTGGTTAGCACCGCCACTCAATTATTTCGGGACTGTTTCAACTTATGCAAATAAGATGAACATTTTAAAGTTTCTACACATGAGAGGAGTTCAAAAATACCAAGTTTGAACACTAAATCCCACGTAGGGGGAAAATCGCAACTTCATTCACGTCAACTTGGGGGTGTTTTTGGTTAGCACCGCCACTCAATTATTTCGGGACTGTTTCAACTTATGCTAATAAGATGAACATTTTTTAGTTTCTACACATGAGAGGAGTTCAAAAATACCAAGTTTGAACACTAAATCTCACGTAGGGCAAAAATCGCAACTCCATTCACGTCAATTTGGGGGTGTTTTTGGTTAGCACCGCCACTCAATTATTTCGGGACTGTTTCAACTTATGCTAATAAGATGAACATTTTTGAGTTTCTACACATGAGAGGAGTTCAAAAATACCAAGTTTGAACACTAAATCTCACGTAGGGCAAAAATCGCAACTCCATTCACGTCAATTTGGGGGTGTTTTTGGTTAGCACCGCCACTCAATTATTTCGGGACTGTTTCAACTTATGCAAATAAGATGAACATTTTTAAGTTTCTACACATGAGAGGAGTTCAAAAATACCAAGTTTGAACACTAAATCCCACGTAGGGGGAAAATCGCAACTTCATTCACGTCAACTTGGGGGTGTTTTTGGTTAGCACCGCCACTCAATTATTTCGGGACTGTTTCAACTTATGCTAATAAGATGAACATTTTTTAGTTTCTACACATGAGAGGAGTTCAAAAATACCAAGTTTGAACACTAAATCCCACGTAGGGCGAAAATCGCAACTCCATTCACGTCAACTTGGGGGTGTTTTTGGTACCGCCACTCAATTATTTCGGGACTGTTTCAACTTATGCTAATAAGATGAACATTTTTTAGTTTCTACACATGAGAGGAGTTCAAAAATACCAAGTTTGAACACTAAATCCCACGTAGGGCGAAAATCGCAACTCCATTCACGTCAACTTGGGGGTGTTTTTGGTTAGCACCGCCACTCAATTATTTCAGGACTGTTTCAACTTATGCTAATAAGATGAACATTTTTGAGTTTCTACACATGAGAGGAGTTCAAAAATACCAAGTTTGAACACTAAATCTCACGTGGGGCAAAAATCGCAACTCCATTCACGTCAATTTGGGGGTGTTTTTGGTAAGCACCGCCACTCAATTATTTCGGGACTGTTTCAACTTTTGCTAATAAGATGAACATTTTTGAGTTTCTACACATGAGAGGAGTTCAAAATACCAAGTTTGAACACTAAATCTCACGTAGGGCAAAAATCGCAACTCCATTCACGTCAATTTGGGGGTGTTTTTGGTTAGCACCGCCACTCAATTATTTCGGGACTGTTTCAACTTATGCAAATAAGATGAACATTTTAAAGTTTCTACACATGAGAGGAGTTCAAAAATACCAAGTTTGAACACTAAATCCCACGTAGGGGGAAAATCGCAACTTCATTCACGTCAACTTGGGGGTGTTTTTGGTTAGCACCGCCACTCAATTATTTCGGGACTGTTTCAACTTATGCTAATAAGATGAACATTTTTTAGTTTCTACACATGAGAGGAGTTCAAAAATACCAAGTTTGAACACTAAATCTCACGTAGGGCAAAAATCGCAACTCCATTCACGTCAATTTGGGGGTGTTTTTGGTTAGCACCGCCACTCAATTATTTCGGGACTGTTTCAACTTATGCTAATAAGATGAACATTTTTTAGTTTCTACACATGAGAGGAGTTCAAAAATACCAAGTTTGAACACTAAATCCCACGTAGGGCGAAAATCGCAACTCCATCACGTCAACTTGGGGGTTTTTTTGGTTAGCACCGCCACTCAATTATTTCAGGACTGTTTCAACTTATGCTAATAAGATGAACATTTTGAGTTTCTACACATGAGAGGAGTTCAAAAATACCAAGTTTGAACACTAATCTCACGTGGGGCAAAAATCGCAACTCCATTCACGTCATTTGGGGGTGTTTTTGGTAAGCACCGCCACTCAATTATTTCGGGACTGTTTCAACTTATGCTAATAAGATGAACATTTTTTAGTTTCTACACATGAGAGGAGTTCAAAAATACCAAGTTTGAACACTAATTCCCACGTAGGGCGAAATCGCAACTCCATTCACGTCAATTTGGGGGTGTTTTTGGTTAGCACCGCCACTCAATTATTTCGGGACTGTTTCAACTTATGCTAATAAGATGAACATTTTTTAGTTTCTACACATGAGAGGAGTTCAAAAATACCAAGTTTGAACACTAAATCCCACGTAGGGCGAAAATCGCAACTCCATTCACGTCAACTTGGGGGTGTTTTTGGTTAGCACCGCCACTCAATTATTTCAGGACTGTTTCAACTTATGCTAATAAGATGAACATTTTTGAGTTTCTACACATGAGAGGAGTTCAAAAATACCAAGTTTGAACACTAAATCTCACGTGGGGCAAAAATCGCAACTCCATTCACGTCAATTTGGGGGTGTTTTTGGTAAGCACCGCCACTCAATTATTTCGGGACTGTTTCAACTTATGCTAATAAGATGAACATTTTTTAGTTTCTACACATGAGAGGAGTTCAAAATACCAAGTTTGAACACTAAATCCCACGTAGGGCGAAAATCGCAACTCCATTCACGTCAACTTGGGGGTGTTTTTGGTTAGCACCGCCACTCAATTATTTCAGGACTGTTTCAACTTATGCTAATAAGATGAACATTTTTGAGTTTCTACACATGAGAGGAGTTCAAAAATACCAAGTTTGAACACTAAATCTCACGTGGGGCAAAAATCGCAACTCCATTCCGTCAATTTGGGGGTGTTTTTGGTAAGCACCGCCACTCAATTATTTCGGGACTGTTTCAACTTATGCTAATAAGATGAACATTTTTGAGTTTCTACACATGAGAGGAGTTCAAAAATACCAAGTTTGAACACTAAATCTCACGTAGGGCAAAAATCGCAACTCCATTCACGTCAATTTGGGGGTGTTTTTGGTTAGCACCGCCACTCAATTATTTCGGGACTGTTTCAACTTATGCAAATAAGATGAACATTTTAAAGTTTCTACACATGAGAGGAGTTCAAAAATACCAAGTTTGAACACTAAATCCCACGTAGGGGGAAAATCGCAACTTCATTCACGTCAACTTGGGGGTGTTTTTGGTTAGCACCGCCACTCAATTATTTCGGGACTGTTTCAACTTATGCTAATAAGATGAACATTTTTTAGTTTCTACACATGAGAGGAGTTCAAAAATACCAAGTTTGAACACTAAATCTCACGTAGGGCAAAAATCGCAACTCCATTCACGTCAATTTGGGGGTGTTTTTGGTTAGCACCGCCACTCAATTATTTCGGGACTGTTTCAACTTATGCTAATAAGATGAACATTTTTTAGTTTCTACACATGAGAGGAGTTCAAAATACAAGTTTGAACACTAAATCCCACGTAGGGCGAAAATCGCAACTCCATTCACGTCAACTTGGGGGTGTTTTTGGTTAGCACCGCCACTCAATTATTTCAGGACTGTTTCAACTTATGCTAATAAGATGAACATTTTTGAGTTTCTACACATGAGAGGAGTTCAAAAATACCAAGTTTGAACACTAAATCTCACGTGGGGCAAAAATCGCAACTCCATTCACGTCAATTTGGGGGTGTTTTTGGTAAGCACCGCCACTCAATTATTTCGGGACTGTTTCAACTTATGCTAATAAGATGAACATTTTTTAGTTTCTACACATGAGAGGAGTTCAAAAATACCAAGTTTGAACACTAAATCCCACGTAGGGCGAAAATCGCAACTCCATTCACGTCAACTTGGGGTGTTTTTGGTTAGCACCGCCACTCAATTATTTCAGGACTGTTTCAACTTATGCTAATAAGATGAACATTTTGAGTTTCTACACATGAGAGGAGTTCAAAAATACCAAGTTTGAACACTAAATCTCACGTGGGGCAAAAATCGCAACTCCATTCCCGTCAATTTGGGGGTGTTTTTGGTAAGCACCGCCACTCAATTATTTCGGGACTGTTTCAACTTATGCTAATAAGATGAACATTTTTGAGTTTCTACACATGAGAGGAGTTCAAAAATACCAAGTTTGAACACTAAATCTCACGTAGGGCAAAAATCGCAACTCCATTCACGTCAATTTGGGGGTGTTTTTGGTTAGCACCGCCACTCAATTATTTCGGGACTGTTTCAACTTATGCAAATAAGATGAACATTTTAAAGTTTCTACACATGAGAGGAGTTCAAAAATACCAAGTTTGAACACTAAATCCCACGTAGGGGGAAAATCGCAACTTCATTCACGTCAACTTGGGGGTGTTTTTGGTTAGCACCGCCACTCAATTATTTCGGGACTGTTTCAACTTATGCTAATAAGATGAACATTTTTTAGTTTCTACACATGAGAGGAGTTCAAAAATACCAAGTTTGAACACTAAATCTCACGTAGGGCAAAAATCGCAACTCCATTCACGTCAATTTGGGGTGTTTTTGGTTAGCACCGCCACTCAATTATTTCGGGACTGTTTCAACTTATGCTAATAAGATGAACATTTTTTAGTTTCTACACATGAGAGGAGTTCAAAAATACCAAGTTTGAACACTAAATCCCACGTAGGGCGAAAATCGCAACTCCATTCACGTCAACTTGGGGGTGTTTTTGGTTAGCACCGCACTCAATTATTTCAGGACTGTTTCAACTTATGCTAATAAGATGAACATTTTTGAGTTTCTACACATGAGAGGAGTTCAAAAATACCAAGTTTGAACACTAAATCTCACGTGGGGCAAAAATCGCAACTCCATTCACGTCAATTTGGGGTGTTTTTGGTAAGCACCGCCACTCAATTATTTCGGGACTGTTTCAACTTATGCTAATAAGATGAACATTTTTTAGTTTCTACACATGAGAGGAGTTCAAAAATACCAAGTTTGAACACTAAATCCCACGTAGGGCGAAAATCGCAACTCCATTCACGTCAACTTGGGGGTGTTTTTGGTTAGCACCGCCACTCAATTATTTCAGGACTGTTTCAACTTATGCTAATAAGATGAACATTTTTGAGTTTCTACACATGAGAGGAGTTCAAAAATACCAAGTTTGAACACTAAATCTCACGTGGGGCAAAAATCGCAACTCCATTCACGTCAATTTGGGGGTGTTTTTGGTAAGCACCGCCACTCAATTATTTCGGGACTGTTTCAACTTATGCTAATAAGATGAACATTTTTGAGTTTCTACACATGAGAGGAGTTCAAAAATACCAAGTTTGAACACTAAATCTCACGTAGGGCAAAAATCGCAACTCCATTCACGTCAATTTGGGGGTGTTTTTGGTTAGCACCGCCACTCAATTATTTCGGGACTGTTTCAACTTATGCAAATAAGATGAACATTTTAAAGTTTCTACACATGAGAGGAGTTCAAAAATACCAAGTTTGAACACTAAATCCCACGTAGGGGGAAAATCGCAACTTCATTCACGTCAACTTGGGGTGTTTTTGGTTAGCACCGCCACTCAATTATTTCGGGACTGTTTCAACTTATGCTAATAAGATGAACATTTTTT